>BCLG01005405.1:0-23891 GCA_001602295.1 Zoysia matrella | reverse complement strand
GCTTCCACCTCACCTGTGCAGAACAAATTTCGCGCCTTCTCTCAGCGCGGGACGCGCGGGATCCGATTTCAACGTGGACCGGGGAGGGCAGGGCTTTACAACGCTGCCATCCTCGTCGAGATGGCCTCGTAGCACTAGCTGCTGCCGTCGCTTCGTGAGGCGACGCGGAGGTCGTCTCCATGCGAAACGGGGGGCTTTTTTGAAAAATGTCCAGCATGGAGAGGGCGAGGCAACGCCCGTTGTACATGCCCAGCGTACATTCGCGTTGTCCATACAGTCATAACTCAAAATCCACTTTTATCACACAGTGTACTGCTGATCAAGAAGGTACGGCGGTGATCGACGACCATAGTCCCGCCGGCGGCCATTATCCACGGAGGAAGAAAAATATCTAACCCAGGACCATATGCCGCCCCTTTTCGGACAGCGCCGCATCAACGGCATAACGATACAAACGTAGAGCCCCAATCAAAAAGGTTATCGGGGCCTGCAAGCTTTGCATCGCATGTGGGGGATAAGAGATAAGACGTCGAATCACTGGGTTGGCGAGATGGCAGCGACGACGATGCGTGATATATCCGTCGGTCCATCGATCGATCAGCAGTTTGTGTAAGTAGAACCTTGGCGTCCCCGGTTTTGCTGCATGTAGCCAACGCAGAGCTCCATCAGATATGATGGAGGGAGGACCCTCCTCTTGGCGAGGACCACACGCCACGCGATATACGGTACGTAGCTTTCAACCTTTCTCCCAGATTCGTCATGTACCACTGATCCATGATATGAGCGATACACACATTTCCAAAGCTCAATGGTTTGGGGGAGAGATGAATACGATCCATTCTGCCGCGCGCCAATGATTCCGTAGTTAGCCGCCATAGTCGTTGTTGATGCAGGACCCTCTCTAATCTCTGTTATCTATCGTTATTATGCATAATGATCACGTATGCAGTTCTGTAAATGCCAGGAATACTGAAGCAATCCAGCAGTACAGTGTTAGTTTGGACGAATTCCCGCCCGCACCCTGCACGCTGAGAGGCGATAGCTACGGGCATCCAAAGCCTGAAAGCTCGGTAGGGCATGGGTAATGCGTTTGCGCCGAGAAATGTCAAAAGCTCCCGAGCAGGCAAGCATCAGGCATGGCCGCGACAGCGGGCACCACCACATGTTCTGTGGGCACGCATAAGGCAAACGACGCACCAAGGAGGTTCGCACGAGGCGCAAACTGACGAGTGGAAATACTGTTCCTGCATGGCTGTATGTATGGCAGCTCCTCTGCTGCACACAGCTACCGCTACTGTTCCGCTCAGCGGCGCTCACATGCATGCCCCCCAATTTCTGATCGATCGATCGGTCCGAGAAGAGCGAGCCCGGTGCATGAAACGTCATCCGGCCTCCGCGGTCTCGCAGAGGATCGATCGAGGCGAAACACACCGTGGCAGGACGACGAGGTCACACGGAACGCGCCTCGCATCATTGTCCCGGATCACACGCGCGCAGCTTCGGATACGGTCCCGTGCGGGCTACAGCTTGCTGCGGCAGGAGGGCACCGCTGGTCACCTGGCGCTGCGCGCCCGTGCGCGGAGCGCTGAGACGGCACCGCTCGCGCACGCCCAGCCGGTTTCCGTGCGGGCGGATACGAACGGTACACGCGCGGCAGACGCAGAGGGGAAGCTTAGCCTTGCCGGTGCGCGACGATACGGCGGCTAGCCTAGCCGAGAATGGCCGCGTGACGGGCGCGGAAGATCCCATGAAAACGGCCGAATTCTATCCCCGGTGACCGCCGACCTCGTCGTCTTCTCGCGCGAGCGCGCACCGCTCTTGTCGGCTCGTCTCGCTCCATGGACCAGGGGACGCCGCCGCCGCCGCTGTACAGGGGATTCACTGTAACTGTTTGTCTCGTGAGGCTGGCACGCTTCGTCGAATGACCTGCCTGGGGCAGGGGAGAAGAATCACATGATGACACACACAACTCGTGCTGCGAACGCTGCACGCCTGCTCCCGTTCCCGACCCGACTCCAAGACCTCCGTTGCGTACCGAGACGCTCCTTTGACTGTCCTGAACCTTACGGGTGTACGACGAACAAGTTGTTAACCCAAAAGCTTTTCTAGAAAAAGAGTGTTTTAATTTGCGATTATGAGTGTCCAGTACTCCACTCCACTAATCAGCAGCCACTCTGTCATCAGTAGCCCCCAACGCCTTCTACAAATATCCCCGCCGCTCATGTCCGGACGCACCGAGTGACAGAGCGTTGTGGAGCCTGGCCTGTGCCGAGCCGTCTGGTCTGTGCCGAGCCGTTTACAGCTAGCTTACCGTTCCTTTGGGCTTCAGGAGGAGGCATTGAGTTGAGTGCCAGGAAGGAGCAGGTACTGAAGGGTCGATGGAGCATATAGCGAGGTTCTTCTTTGGAGTTTGCGGTGAGTGCCATGGCGGCTGCTTTCCCGTGAGACTAACTTCAGTGGATTCGCTCTGATTTCTCGTGGCTGTGTGTGGTTTTCAGGGAATGTCATCGCGCTCTTCCTCTTCCTGTCGCCTGTGTAAGTGCTCGATGCATCCTCCTCTGTTTCTGAGTTGCGGTGGCCATGATTCCATGAACAAATAATGAAACTGGGTGAGAAACTTGTTGCAGCGTCACCTTTTGGAGGATCATCCGGAAGCGATCGACGGAGGACTTCTCCGGCGTGCCCTACAACATGACGCTGCTCAACTGCCTCCTCTCGGCTTGGTAAACTACCAGCTCTCGAACACGGCCTCTGAATGATCATGCTTTTCGGATATGATTTCGGTAGTATCTGGTAGGCAAGAAAATGCGTCGCGTTTGATTTCACGCACTCACGCATCGAAAAGCATAACCTAGCGTGTTCCGTTCGATCTGGTTTGAAAGTTTCATGTGATTCGTCTGAGATCATTCCAGGTACGGGCTGCCGTTCATTTCCCCGAACAACATCCTCGTGTCGACGATCAACGGGACGGGGTCGGTGATCGAGGCCATCTACGTGGTGATCTTCCTCATCTTCGCGGAGCGGAAGACGCGGCTGCGGATGCTGGGGCTCCTGGGCATCGTGACCTCCATCTTCGCCGTGGTGGTGCTGGTCTCGCTGCTGGCACTGCACGGCACCGCCCGCAAGGTCTTCTGCGGCATGGCCGCCACCATCTTCTCCATCTGCATGTACGCCTCGCCGCTCTCCATCATGGTACGTAAGCGCCTCGGTTATTACGGGCAGCTTTAGCATCTCTAACAACACAAAGTACATATGGTATCTTCATGGGATCGTCAAATGAAATATGTGTGTGTGCAGAGGTTGGTGATCAAGACGTAGAGCGTGGAGTTCATGCCGTTCCTGCTCTCGCTCTCCGTGTTCCTGTGCGGCACCTCCTGGTTCATCTACGGCCTGCTCGGACGCGACCCCTTCGTCGTGGTAAGGAACCCACGCACAAAAGTCTAGAAAGGTTGGGAACCAATCCGGTACGCACGAGCTGCCTGTCAGATGAGTACATGGGAACCACTGCCGCGCGCTGTTGCCACTGAACGTCTCGATCTTCCGAGCTTGTATCACTCTGTTTTATTTCTCCTCCTAATTTTCGCTCATAACTTGACGCATGGTCCGTGCAGATCCCGAACGGCTGCGGGAGCTTCCTGGGCTTCGTGCAGCTGATCCTGTATGCAATCTACCGGAACCACAAGGGAGCCCCCGCGCCGGCCGGCAAGGGAGGAGACGCCGACGCGGAGGTGGAGGACGCGAGGAACGCGGCCGCCGAGGTGGAGCTGGCCGACGCCAAGACCAACAAGGTCGCCGCCGACAAGGTGGCGAGCCAGGCGTAGGCGGCTGCACCGCTGCACACTGAAGCAACCGAGGCTTGCTGGCTGGCTGATGGATAAATGGAGGTGGTGATTCGCAGCGGCCTAAATTAAGAAGGCTGCTTAATTAATGGATTAGTTATTAATTACGCCGATTGGAGCTGCTTTCTTTTCTTTTCATTTGTTTTGTTTTGTCGCTCTGATCACGGTCTCTTCCCGGAGGCCGCCCTGAAATCTAAGGTTCCTTTCTTCTGTGAGAGACACCGTACAGTATTCTCGTGTTGTCTATTGTAATCCAAGTGTGAATGCTTTTTTTGTTTCCATTGAATTTCTCGTTGTCTCTCTTGTTCATTTGTTTGATGTTTGAAGCTGTAAGTGAGTCAAAACCATTTGAGCCTTTCTGTGGTTCAAAGTGGTAAGAGAACTGACTGTCGAAAGGAACTCCTGTGCATTATTGGATCATCGAAATGTTTGAATGCAATTTTGAAGAGGCTATACAGGTCAAGGCACATCTTCGTCTCTCGGCCTATCCTTTTGCTTATCAGACTTTCGGAATCCTGTAAACGGGTCAAAACGCAACAAAGCAGTCTAATTCTACTTTGTTCAATTTACGACACAGATTGCCATAACGATATGATTGAGCTTTTACCTGGATGTGCCCCATTGTGATGATCAAAATATCCAAGAGAATACAAACACATAGCTGAAGCGTTTATACAGAGAACACATAGATACCAGATTTTCATAATTTTGTACAGAGATTGGTAGGATTTTTAAATTGCTGTGCAGAAAGTAAATGTAATTTTATGGTGATCCTCTTGGACACTTGTGGTTTATACTACATCCTGCAAAGGTTTTGAATGGTGTCAAAGCGTGTTGTTGCTTTGTTGCTATGAGTTGATGCACGGAATTCATTTTTTCGAAAAGAAAAGCATTTTGCTACTCGTAGTTTCAGAAGTGTTTTGTTATCCTCTCAAAAAAAAAAAGTGTTTTGGTACAGATCAGCTCAAATATTTCTAGTTCGCCAATGTATACAACATGGATGTTCCAGCAATACCTAGTTATATACATGATAATCAGAGTCGACATGTCATGATTGTATTGATACAATTCACTCAAAGACAATATGGATGCTACGCTACAACATAGTACCAGGGTGATTGCAGACTCCATTATTCGGACAAGCAGAAGCCTAAGATTAGATCGGATCAGTTTTCCTTTACAGTCTCTACACCATAAGCTCATAAAATGCGGCAATACTAATGCAAATCCAGTGAACTCTATTGCCACGCCGAGGAGACAATGAGACTCTTTTCCCCCCAGCCGAAGTGAAGCCCACCATGGTCCTCCTGGAACTTGTACCTATCACAGTATGACTTCAGTAGCGACCTTATTTCACTGACAACATTGCTATTAAACGGGCATGGCCTGAAGCCAGCCATTGTCATTCTTGCTCTCCATTTTCCTGCAACTTCATATCTGCATCAGAAAAAACTATCAGGTCTGTGAAACTGCAGGAGCTGTATGTTTTCAGGGGGAAAAAGGCAGAAAGGATAAGAATTCGCAGGTTGCATGGCTACAAAGCGGTGCTTTTATCTAAAAAATGGCTAGTACAAAGCAATGATGGGGCGTACCTCTCCACGCGATCAGGACCTTCACATGCCAATATATTGACAATTTCTCGCGCAAGGCACTGCCTCTCCACATTCATTCTATCTGGACTTTCCCTAGGAAGCGTAGCATCCAATGAATCGAAAAGTGCCGAGTAGTAATCATAAACTTCACGGAACCTGTGAGAGCCACATGTTAGCAACTAGACCCTATTAGCGAGATTGTAGGGGGTTCAGCAAACCAATCAAATATAAGATCACAACATAGCCCTGATGAGTTCATCAAACAGAATGATTTGGAGAAACTATTCTTCTAATGTCACTAACCTTGTTGGGAATGGTGCAGTATTGGTGTTGGCATCCTGCTCAACCAGGGTTACTAGCTTTGGTTGGAGGCTCTTTACCATACGAAGGAGCTGGTCCCTTTCATTCATAATCGATACACTCTCATCAGGAAGGTGGTGCAGCTGGAATGCAAAATTGACAACAAGTGCTTCTCCAGGACGACAGTCTAGCATTGCAGGAGTAACATCCCCGATGTTAGCACCAACTGCCCTGAACTCAAAAGATACTCCACAGTCCTCTGCAAGCTTCTCAAGGCGTTGCCCTATGACCCTCAGGCCTCCAATGGGCCTCTGCACCGTCTCAGGGTCATCAACACCAGTTATCCTCAAATGGCGCGGCTTGTTTGCATTATTTTTCAGAAATTGTATGAGTGTAATGTACTGGCTGCCCTGGTTAATGTCAAAGTCTATTATGTGCACTCTTTCTTCACCTTTGCAGGCTTCAAGTATACCATAATTAGCGGCCATGAAACCCAAACGGAAGCATGGACAGATTTCAAAGAGGATCTGCATTGCTGAAAGCTGATACAACGTTGGAGGGTCCTTACATGTTAATGCCTTGTAGATGCCTTTCCCTGAAGCTACTATTCTTGCGGCAAGGCCCTCCACTAGATAGGCTGCAATCCTCTGAGAAGGGTCCCCTTGAATAGAAACCATCTGCCGGAGTTCCGTGATGATTGCCTGTGCTTCATCTGTATTGTATTCGGACAATGCCATAGCACAATCAAAGAGCAGCTGCTTTGGTGTCCGTGTTGCTCCATTATTGCTAACAGCACAACTGACGCTTGATTCTGAATCTTTTGGTGAATTTGGCGTCAATACAGTCTTCATTGGATCAGCCCATTCATCATTAACCCTATCTGTCTGGGAAATCTCAAAAAAGAAGTCATCACCATCATCAAGTAAAGCATGTTCCAGCGCCTGAAGCTTTAATCTCATTTCGTCTTCATCAAACTCTACTTCGATTCCAGAACTCTGACTATCTGACACAGATTGTGTGTTTTGCTGAGAGACATTGGAAAGGACTGGCGAGTCTTTCGCAGCATCAGAGCAAGAGCTGCACTGAGCATCTGCAACAGTTGTAGATTGTCCATCGGCCGTTAAATGGTATGGTGCTAGTGAGACCTGCTGACTGCAAAGTGAGTTCTGAAACTCAGCCGATGCTGGTCCAATGAAACTCATGTGCCCATACTCAGTATTGTATGGCTCAGGGCCATAACGGACCAACTGTGTATCAGAGCCAAATCGTCGTGAAGCAAAATTTGAACTTGGTGCAGCAAATTTATGAACATAGAGATTATCCGAGTAAGCTGTTGACGGGTCCACTCGCCTAACAAAAGACATCACTTTTATTAAGCACCTCTGGAACTTGTTATGGTATTTAACTGTTTTTCAATAGCTCCAAATTAACTTTCAGCTTCCTCTGGTTGAAGAGATTGTGGAAACCTTCTATTTCTGAAATAGGAAAAAGTATGTCAATTAGGGCTCCTTTGGAACGCAGGATTTTCACAGTAATTGCGCAGGAATTTCACAGGAATTAGTTCAATTTCACAGGACAAACGTAGGAATAGGAAAATTTTCCTTCAATCCAAAGGAGGCCTAAACACGTTAATCATAGCAATCTGCAAAGTGAAATGTACAAGCTTGTCAGTGCATTGTCAGCCATCATAAATAGAGTGCATCATTCTTTTTGATTATTTTGTGGATACTAGTTAAAGCACCAAAAGCAAATGCCCAAAATATGCTCAAGAAACCAAGCTACAAACCAATCAAGGTGGACGTGGGATTCATTAGAACGTGCTGCACTCATCGAACAAAATGACGTCTTTTGGAAAATAAGCAACTACTCCCTCCGTTCTGAAATTGGTGTTGCTGTCTAGTTCAAATTTGAACTAGCCGGTGACAACAATTTCAGAACGACTACCATGCAGCTTTCTAGAATACAGTAAGCAAGCATATCTGTAAATTAATCGATATAGACTGAATGCTCTCCCCTAAAAAAGATCGGCAATATTGATTGATTACCATCTTCCAAACGAGAAAAAAAAAAAGACAGAGAATTGATAGAATGATAGGTAACAAAAAAAAAAAAAACTAAGATTACACTCCAGGATACACCTCATATGCACCAGAACCGTAAAAAAGACTGCTTCCTAATAAAATTATCAACAGCACGCTGTCGGCTGCCCTCATGGAGAGGGGAAAAAATCTGCTTGAGGTTTTATCAAACCTTCAAAAGAGAAATAATCAAACTTAGCAAAATTGCTAACACGGAAGTTCTTACAGCAGTTAGTACCGATCCAATTAAAAAATCCAATTGGTAAAAACAACACCAGCCAGATTATACTCCAAAAAGTCAAAGCTTTTGCGTAAGGAGTGGGTAACTAATCACACGGATAAAAGGGCATCATCTGTTTTTCCTTCTACCATCACCCAAATCCTGATTCTCTACAGGCAGCTTCTCAATTCTTCTTACCCAGCCAAATTCACATCCCGGAGTACTCAACAAGGTCAACAATCGTAGTTTCGTCAAAATAAACTATATCCCTCGGAGGCATCAGAAAGCATATTACAAGCTACTACTCCATCAGTTAATACCTTTGATCGCACGGGAAACGCCTTGATATTATGCATACGAAGCAAGCAAGCCGATATAGACCAGCAAGAGAAGCAGCAAAAGAGAGAGAAACTTGCAAACGAGGAAGCAGGGAGGCAAGAGATACTCACGGCGAGATGCAAAGAACCAAGTACAGGTAGCTGCTAATCAACGTCGCACCGCGCGAACAGGATCGGAGACCGGCGAGGTGGGAACCGGAGAAGGGCAGGGGACGGGGACGGGGACGGGGATGGGAAATGGGAAATTTGGACTTGGGAGCAGGAGGGGTAGAAAAGAGGAAGGATGGGTGGGCATGGTTGGTAGTTGGGGATAGGGAGTGGCGAGGGAAGAGACGAGGTCTCCGATGTCATACGCGCGCTCAGTATGACCGACGACTGTGCCGCGGATCCTCTGCGTCGGCCACCGGGACCCGCTCCTCTGTTGCTGCTCTCACTTTCGGCAAGCTTACGGTGCATACAAGATTTTTTTCATGGATATAAATATCTCGTGCAAGAGGATAATGTTAAGTCGCACTCTGATAACATGATAAGAAATAAATTTTTTTATATCAAAAGTTCATAACAATTAAGCAAAATATATCACAGTTTTATGTTTTATGAATTTTGCAATCATGAGTTGATTTTGTGATTTGATTTAATTATTTACGTTCATGTGGTCATGGTGTGATTTAATATCTTACACCCTAGGTGTATACTACTTCTATAAGATATTAGCTAGTTTTAGACTTTTCTTTTTTTTGAAGAGACAACCTGATGTTCTAGAATGTCATCTTTTGTGATGAGAGTCAATCCCATCATATGGCAAAAAGACTATTATACATATTTTTTTTAGTTCATGGATAGAGTAATGGGCGACCGTTCGGACACAACAGCTTTAAAATCAAAAGTTCAACATGGCGACTTGCTGCACTTTGAGGATTCATCGGAGAAAATTTATTTGTCATTTCATGACATTCTGTAGGTCAGATCAATCAAAGGCTCTAATATTATAGTTGTTTTGTGCAATGAATTTAGCATCATTTATACTTGATCAATATTATAATTTTTCTCTATCGATGATCAAAGCAGAAAATATTTGACTTTAATCAAATCTAAAAAAATATTTATATTTGTGAACATATTTTTCAGTGACAGTTTGACTCGGTCTTCTGCGTCCACAGAACGTTGGACAGAGATGTTCGCTTACACAGGATCCTATCCGTTCGCGGGGTGACACACTTTCTCATCTGCGGCTCCACATTTCCCCAAACCAACAAAGAAGAACAGGCTGTGGATCAGCTCTAATCCTTTCCCAGGATTAATTCAACGTTGAAATGATGGAACATGTTAACGACATGGCCACATATTCAATTTCTCATGCAATATAATATGCTCCTACTACACAAGAGAGAAATAAGGGGGAAAAAAGGCGAGAGCACCGAGTCGAGCACCGAGTCGAGGGGCGAACGACACAAGGCTTTACGGAACAGAGCTAGTAAACCGTAGACTAATCTGCTGTCACACTCTGAACTGACGCTGTAGCCGCGGCCGTGTCTGCGGTAGTAGGTGTGAACGGCGGTTTCCTCGCGGATTCCGGGCGACCTCCACCATCCCTACGTGAAAACCCATTGCTTCCGCGCAAAACGTTGGGCGATAAAGCGGCTGAAATATGCTTTGCTGCTCCTGACACATCGTCAGGTTTAGGCACGCCGGGAATGTCGTTTCCGGTGGCTACTTTTGACTCGCGCGGCGTTCGCCCCCCTTGTGTCACGCGGCCACCGTCCGTGTGGTATGGGCCATGCGTGGAACGGCGATGTTGTTCGCCGTGCGATGGTTGATGAGATGACGACCCTGGTGGTCATTGGTCAAGGGCGCGTACGTCTGCGTTATGCCAATGATTTCGCCGCGCCGCGCCGCGCTAGTCGTGGTCGTCGATCTCCTAACAGATCTCTGCCTGCACGCCGCGTAGCGCAACCTGGCACGCAAGGAAGCGTGCGCAGTTGCAACTTGTTGGCGGTCGTCTTGTTCCAAGTTATATTCGACTATGTGTACCGGTTGGAAAACTTGGAATATGTTGCATGCACTGCTGGAATATGTTGGGGAACGGTTAGAATCTAGGCCGGGCTGAGGCAGTGTGCTATATACATATCAAATAACTGCGGGAGCATCGATCGGCAAGTGGCAGCAGCAGCCCGTGACGGCATTGTCCGTCGACGACAACACGGCAGCATGCACCTCACCACAGTACTGCTTTAGGTCGCACGGGACGGGGCCCGTTCTGCGCGGTCCAAAAGAAACCTGTTCCGAGTCTCCGAGAAGATCTCCGGTATAGATTAGATGGGCGATTTAAAGACGGATTTTCCTGAATCCTAGTGACCGTATTGAGCTTGGCTTCAGCCCTTTTCGACCCATTTGGAGAGTTCTTTTTTATTTTTCCGACACCCGTATTACCCTCTTATAGTAGGAAGTACGAGTAGAAGGAAAGGAAAGAACAGATTACTGCAGGAGTTCTCTGAAGGCTAATTGAGATCGATGGTTCTGGCCCAGCTGGACCCAACTTCCGGCAACGATATCTACGGGCCTAGCGGGGCATGGCAGTTCAAGACGCCAGTGGTGAAGCTCGTCGTGGCCTTGTGGCTGCCATGTTCCCAACTTGCCGCTATCGAGCTCAGCCGCCGATCCGTCGTCACGCGGACTGCCCAACATAGGAGGCCCATGTCAAAATCTGGGCTCCGCTGCGCGCCCGGCGCCATTGGCCTGTTGGCGTCGAGCAGCAGATACAAGGTCACACAATCCACGCATGATGTGGCAACCAGCAACTCCTCGAGCTTCTTGTACACGGTGCATTTCGTACGGCGAAAATGACCTGAAGAAGAACACCAGCGCCGACGAGGCAAACAGGTTGCGAAGATTTCAAGAACGCGGTCTCCGTATTTTCCACACATAACAGGATTAACTTGGGTGCATCTTCAGCCTACTCAACACACACAAGCCTAAGCCTATCGCCTGCAGGTCCCGCCGCACCACCCTGCATCCTTCCATACACGCGCACGAGCCACGATAGTACAAGCACTCCTCACACAAGCAACAGCAGCCAACGGCTCCACAAGTCACACACATTCCAGTTTCCATCCCAACCTGGACATCCAAGGCTTCTCATTTTCAGTAGGCGTGCTGGTTGGGGAGGACGGCCCTGCCGGCACCGCGGTGTGGGTGGAGGGCGCAGGCACAGTGGACGGAGGTGAGGCTCAGGCACCCGCTGATGATGAGCGAGTGCCGCTCCGGGCACGTGTGCAGCGCCGGGCAGGAGTCGCACACGGCCTGCACCGCCGGCGGCGTCAGCGCCGTGCACTGGCTGATGTTCAGGCTCGCCAGCCCGCCTCTGTTGCGGTCGTCGCCCACGCTCTTCACCGCGCCCCAGCCATGGCGGCCCTCGCTCCGGACGCCGCTGTTCGCGGCCAGCGAGTACATGGCGCGGTCGGTGATGTTCTGGCAGTAGTACAGACCCAGGGAGCGAAGGTGGGGGCACCCATTGGCGAGGGCCACCACGCTCTCATCTGAAGATCAACACAAGTCAAGTTTCAGGTACTGTACTATATAAGCAGCCAGTTTCAGCTCACATAGCAAGACATACAAGTTACTTAAAGATGATGTAAATGCAGAAACTAGAGGTCATGAAAATAAATGATGTGTCGCTGTACGCTGTGTAAATACTTTACCTGTTATCAGAACACAACCACACAAGTCCAAAGCCCTAAGTTCAGGACATCCTGATGCCAAGCTGGTCACCCCCTTGTCCGTGACACTGTCGCACCAACCAAGGTTTAACGATTGCAGCTGACCACAGTTAAAGGCGATCGCCTGCACCAATATAATATACATCAATACAGGCTCAAGAAAATAATACCATTGCAAATGAAGTACCTGCAGTGCTCTGTCAGAAGCTGCCCTCACACAACCGCACAGATTCAAGCACTTGAAATTCTTGCACTGACTAGTGAGGTAGACTAAAGCAGCGTCGCTGAAGTTGGAACACCCACTGATGTTGAGTCTTGTGAGATGAGGGCACCCGTGTGCCAGGGCATACAAGGACCGGTCACTAAGCCTAAAGCTTCTGCTAAGGTCCAACTCCCGTAGATCGTGGCAGTAGTTTGCTAAAACCTCCACTCCACTGTCTTCAAGTTGAGGGTTGATTTGTCGTAGAGACAGAACTTGTAGCTTTGTAAATTTGCGAGCCAGTGATATCACCAAGTCATTCATGTGGTCCTGGCACCTGAAATACGTCCCTTGCTATTGTCAATAAACATTTTATTTTCATAAAACGATCAAAAAAAGGTTCAAGAAGGCAACACAGTCATCTTGAGTTGCACAAAATCTCCACTGATAGTATTATCCACTAGAACTACTTCAGAATCAAGATATAGTAGCCCAAGAAAATTCAGCATAAAGCATGAAATAAGTCAGGCATAAGTTTTACAATATCATTAGAAGTTTGACATCTGTAAACAGTCACACCGAGAAGCCTCAAGTTTGGAGTGATTCAAATAATTGGTTTCATATGCATGACCACAGCCCAAAAATGATCTGATTTGAAGCAGATTTCTGTTTTCTTTTTTAAGCAATACTAGTAAGTTGTAAGCTGTAAGCAATCAATCACACTACATACCAAGTAACTAGCAAATAGTTCTGCTGCAAGCACATGGCAATATTCACTGACGATAGCAGAACAGCCCCACTAGAATAGTAAATCAATCACTATATCCCCAACCTCTTCGGTTCTTATTAGTTCAATAGTATGGAATGAATGCTTGAATTCCTAATATTTTCTGAATCTTCACATAACAACATATAATGAACACGACACATGCCTGAATCCAATTGCTTACCATAGGAGTGAAAGGTTAGTGACTCCCCAACCTAATGCTTCACGCCACCCCGTGCACACACCAGATGCCACGACGATCATCCTGTCATCTGCAATTATTGACATAATTCGCAGCAACAGCTCCATGGGAAGGTCCTTCCAACCAGTCAAGGTGGCTCCAGTGGCAGCATATTGTGCCTTTCCACTTTCATTGCCTTCGGTATCCATAAGATCATGGAACAAGGTGTTCGATTCCCCACTCACTGGACACCCACTATCCATTCTAATACTATCCAGAGTCCCAATATAGAAGCTGCCGAGCCAATCCTTTTCCTCAAATCGAACACAACCTGCAACCATCACAATATTCATCAATTGATCTACACTGAATATGTTACACAACATATATGAACTCTAAATAGCTGTACTCAGCAAAGATGCAGTCTCTTATCTACTAAACATACCAAACACTAACATAAAGATGCAGGGTTGCAGCTCCAAAGAGATGACATGATCAATAATTGTGCTTAGACCTTCAGAAGGACGAAAGATCAAAAGCTATATAGGTTCCAGAAATTCCAAAACAACAACGAGCACTCAAGATAGAATTCTTAATCAAGCGATTACCGTCTGAGGCGCATCACCTACCTACTACAGAAACTTCTACAGCCAAATTAGTTCAAAGTACGGCCTGTGCGCCGCATCACCTTAAAATGTAGTAGAAAAAACGGCATGTACAAGGTAACACGCGAGTGCCAAACGTTTCCTTTAGTAAAGTACCGAAATTCCCTGTCTTTGCTACGCAAACATCGGAGACGTGCTTTCCAACACGAAGCTTAACAAAAGCAAGACAGCAAGCCAAGGTCCTAACGGGAACGGTTCCAGGCCAGGATAGGCGAATCCGCGGAAATACATGGCAACCCCACAAACCTTTGTGCGGTATAAATGGTGCAAAATCCATCCTCCAAGCAGACAGGGACTCTCTGCAAGTATCAGGGGCGCAAGGAATATTCAAGAAAACAACTCCAAATCGCCCCAAATCTGCAGTAGCTTTCGCGCATGGACAACCGCAGAAAAGACTACGGTAGCCGAACGATTCGTGGTCATGGCGGAATCCCGGAAATCCAGTAAAAAAAAAAAAACCGGCCTTTGAAGGCGATCTCAGCATCCACAAACTGATTACCAGGCGGAATACGACTAAGAGAGATCCTAGGAGAGAAGAAGAAGATGAGGACTTTCTGCTCATCCACAGGGAGCGTAGAAGCGCCACAGCCCAGAACTCTCCGGATCGCAAAGATATTTTTACTTACAGTCGCAGTTGTGAACTGGCGACTGCCTCGGGACGGAGCAGGGCGAGGTGCTAAATAGAGAGGGGAGGGGAAGGGAGAGGACACGGGACGGGAGGCTCGAGGAGGGCGGACGGGGCTCGGGGCGGCTTGGCGAGCGTGGCCGGGCACGTGCGGTGGCGTCGGGAGCGCGACGGCTACAGGCAGAGCTCAGAGACCCCGGGATTTTTTTTTTCTTCTTTTTTTTTTTTCCTTTTCGTCGGATGCGGGGAAAGGAAAACGGGAAGGACGATGTGCCCTGTCCGGACTCCGGACCCGCCGCAACCGGAAACGTCTGATAGAAGGCTGCTCGTTAATCATTTGGTGGACCGGGCTTGGGCTCCTGGTTGAGCGGCTCAACGGGTCGGCCCATGGCCAGCCTAGCCCTTTCTTTTCTATTTTTTTTTACCTGAAAAACCACTTGATTTCTCCTCTAGGGTGGAAGAAAAGGATAGTTCTCATGATTCAGCTGGAATTGAAATGTTTTCTAATAAATTGCAAAAAGGCTTTTGTTAAACTATCACATTTGTGGCAAGCCTAAGGATAACTATTTGAAATATAAGTTTATGGAGTCAAATTTAATTAGACGAATTTTTATTACATGGCTCGAAAACTTGAACGCAACGGCTCATAACTCTGAGTCAATTTCAATACATACTGGTAAATTTAGATTCACTTTTTTGTTTCTACTTTGAGAAACTTGAACTTTACACATCAAGACGCATGCAGTGACGTATAAACCGTAAGGCTAATAAAACATCGACACGTCTGTGCTACATCTCTTTCTAACATCTCATGACGACGCATACAGTGACGTACGAACCCTAAGGGCTAATGAAACCTCGAAACCTACACATTGCATCTCTAGATTTTAAAGGGCGAACAAACAAGAGGCTCCATGATAAGTTATCCACTGATGAATTTTCATGTTTTTTCTCGAAAAATATAAACTGTTACTTAACAAAAAAAGATAACTTTATGAAATATCGATACGCGTATATCTCACATCATACTGTTACATGACGATAAAGAGCATGTTTCACCATGTCACTTGTCACAACTGAGCTCGAAATCACCTGTCACTATGCCGTAGTTCTGCAAAACACCTGCTTCTGTAATTTTGCAGCGAAATGTTACACAGCCAAAAGCTAAGGCCACCAAGGAGCCGTCCAAATTCAATGAACCAAAACTGGCCACACTGCATGAGACCAATCATGCACCGAGGGACTGATTGAGTGATTGATCGCTAGAGCCAAAAGACATAGCGCCGGGACATCCTATCTTGCTCCGTAGTGGCCAGTGTCACTCACCACTCAACTACAGGTCACCGCCTCAACTAGGTTAGCTTGTCCTTGGCATTGCAGAATTGTTCTAAAAAATAATATTACTTCGTAAAAGCTCGTCGTTTTGATTTTACAGGATAAAATTTTACAATTGCAAAAGGCTAATGGCTGACAAGGAGGGTAAAAACGATAGAAAGAAAACTAATTTCACTGGCGATCCGAATATATTATACACATGAGACTTGTTCATCCAAACGTGAGCATGCTCCAAACGAGATTGGAGAAAGTCTGTTGCTGCCAGCTCGTTTGTCTCCTGCAAGTACTGGCCATGAACCTAGCCGTGAATCCAGCCCAAATTGGCACTCACCCGAAGGTCTCAAGAACCTGGATCAAAAGGCAGCGTGAAGAGCAGATCATCCGCACAGCGGAAAATTAATTAATTGGTGAACCAAATTGCATGGCATCTTTTCATGCGGGTCGACGCAAGCATGCATACTCTGTGAACTGCAAATTAAGTAGTGTCTTAAAATATAGTACTGCAAACTTATAAAACTTCTACGCTTTGCACAAAGCATGATTTGGCGAGCGAATTACGCAGCCTGAATTAGACTTCTACAGTAACGATGGTTATCTGCCCATGTCAATCGACTGTGACCTCTTCAGTGACTGTCCATCAATCTTATCTTGTTGATCTTTAAGACCGACGTATAAAACTCTTATATATCAATGACCAATCTATCACATAATAGTCCAGCAACGTGAGAACGAGAAACTCACAGTCATACTATATATCGGCTGCATTTCCCGGTCAGTTTTAAGCGTGACCAAACGACATCATAAGGACATGCATATATGCAGTCCCAATTCCCAAAACATTGTGCTGCATGCAAGACGTGACAGAGATCTATCATGGCCTTGTAAGCATGATTATTTTGTTATTACTTGTTGCATAGCGAAATGAAAGAAGGAATACTTGTAAGCATGAAAGGAGTGGTCAGCGTTTCTTTCGTCTTTGGGTTCCCCAGCTAAGAATTATTTAACTAAGCTTGAGCTCAGCATACAACCATTCAAATTTCAATCATGCGTATTACCAGTATTTTCTTATAAAAAACTTGCTGATGCAAATGTCACAATGATTTTGTAGGTTCCTCCGTGGTGGTACGTGCAAATCCTAATTTCCTTTACAGTCAGAAAGCATATTATTCCATCCAAATCTAAATCATTGGAACAGTTCTGGCCGGCTAATGGTTGTCCAAAATTCTCAGACTCCAGACTTTCCTCTCAACCGAATGATGGCTCCATCGATCGCCAAATTGCAGGAGTTGGAAAAGGACGGCAGCACAGGTCTATTCGCCGCCTTTTAGCGTGATGCACCAGCTCAACTTATGGCAGCAGCTCGATCAACCCAGATCAGGAAGAATAAAAGAGCTAAAGTGGGCTCAAGTAATGTCTTATCATATTCAGGAGAATTTTCTGCCCATAAACTCTGTATGTTATATGCAGCCCAGTGAGCTGAACAGTGCCGGCCATGAATGAGCGTAATCTATCCAATTCACCGAAAAGGTCACCACATAAGCACACACCCTGAACTCCAAATTATTCAACATCTAAGTTCATCGATCCATATGTATCATATGTATGTATCCTTTATGCGTTCATCGATCAGTTCGTGAAAGGCAAGACTCTCCACCAATGAATACACCTGAAAATAAATTAGGTGGGAATAATTGAGTAGTGAAGTGTATTCATGCACTTCTATCAGTGTAGTGTTTGTGCACTTCTGATGATGGCTGACTTCTATTGGTGATTGTATTTTGCCGTAACTTTCTTAAGAGTCAAGACCGGCACGGTTGGAGGTTCTTTGAAAGTCAAGGCTGGAATTATGCGACCTTTTCATTATCTAAAAAAATTCAAGCAGATTGACATAACAGTAAGAGAAATTCATTGGGGGCGAATTACCCATTGCAATACATGTGTACACTGTCCTTAACATTCATCAAGCACTTTACTGAGAGCCTTTTTGGATCTTTGAAATTGAATTCATTTTAAGAATTACAGTTTATACATAAAGTAATTAAGCTAATATAGTTGTATATAAAATAAATTTGTATATTTATTTGTTAAACATATAGAGGACATACTTATATGTTGTATTTCTATTGTAGAGAAGTAAGTTGAAAAGTGTGTTATAAGTTAGAGAATAGAATTGTAGCATAATGTTTTATATCTCTCACCCTAGAATTTGAGATAAGTTTATTTGTTAGCTTGAGAAAGTTGTGAAATGTCAAATTTCAAGCTAAATGACTAATTCATTATGTAGATTTTAATTACTACAAAATGAAAGGATACAAAATAAAGGGATACAAACGGCTCCTAACAGATACCAAACGGAAAAGGACAATCCCAAAAGCATAAACATCAGTCCTGACAGAAGCCATGCCATATTCAGCATACTTCCAAGTATCTGATGGAAACAACAAAAAATTGGAATCGACAGAAAAACCACAAAAGCATATGTATCCTTTTATGCGTTCATCAAATAAAACTCTTAGGTGCCTTCCTAGTTGGTATCATGCAGCGTGAACTATTTACCATTTTTTTCTACAAAGTGCATCCACGAATCAAGGTGAGTGATCTATTCGAGCAAATTTGTCAGATGAATGCGACTTCCTTGCACGTACTCGGAGTGAAAGTCGTGGTACCCTTAAAATAATGTTTAGGTCAATTCCCACACACCAATTGCATGCTTGATTTTTCCTTTGTGTACGACCTCGGTTCATAACTCATACGAAAAATAAATTCGTACAATCTTTATAAGAACAAGTTCATTTTCCATGAGATCCATAAAAAGATCACTTCACTCTACCTATCACAACGCACTAATTAATTAGCAGGCATGACCACCTCATGGATCGAAGCACAGCTAGGTCTCATGCCTGTCTCACTCGTTTACAGCTGTGGGTGATTTCTGGGTGTTGAACTAATCACAACTACCATGAAAACCAGTGTGCCGACTGCCGAATCAACATGAGCCGCTCAGATCAGAATCAGTCGTGGCCAAGGAACAACGACGAAGGTAAGGTAGACTATCTCTCTGAGGAGAAATCTCGAATCAATTCTTAACTGTCGAATTTTAAAAGAAAAAAAAAATCTATGCGATGTCTCTGACAAAACTTTTTTCTATAGAGCAATTTTCTTTTTGATTATGACATTTATTTCAAAAATAATCACTTACGTAATATACAATACATACAACTTTTCATAACTTGTTAATTTTTTTTAATTTAAATATTATAATAATTATTAATTATTTTAATGCTTTACATCAGAATCATTTTTTTAAAGATCCGTGTAAATAAATGGTTCACATTCATTTAAGTTTACCGTAGAATTTGCCTCATAAATATGATTGCCTCTCTACTCTGTGTGCTCTTGCTAATTTCAGCCACCGCGATCGGTGTCAAGCGGACTACTCGCGGTGGCCAAGCTGCTGGGTGACAGTTTAAGCCACGACGCCGAGACCGCGGCGGTGAGGGAATGGCAGGCGCCGGGCGCGGACAGAGCGCTGTACGACGCCTTCACCGTCGCCGGCCTCCGCGTCGACGCCGTCGAGCCCGGCCGCGTCCTCTGCACCTTCACCGTGCCGCCTCGCCTCACGGTGCGTATGTCGGATAACTTCTCGTCGCAAATGATCGCATGCTACTGCTAGCGCGCGGTCTGGCGCTGGTTTAGGAGTATGTTTTGATAAAGTGAAGCTAAAGGTCCCAACAAGATTTCTTCGCCTGGCAGGCATTGCGTTTAGAACGGCTACGGAATTTTTGCTTTAGGGTGGGGGAGATTATTTAAGCGTCCCACCGAATAGCAAACTAGTGAATCGTCCAAGTGTTGTCGCCATGAAAACTTCGTTCTTATTTGTGCATCCCTTCCCGATGCTTGGATTTGCTCCAAGGCTCGGTAGAGCATGGAGGACACCTGATGATGACGTCTCATTGGCATATCCATTGAATTTTCTTTTGCGAAATGAACATGTTAGCAACCCATCACACCACCTCCATTAACAAGCACATCAAGTACTGATGATGGATGTCCTAGCTAATTAATTAAACCGAAACTGTACTATGCAGTTTTTTCAACTCGAACTTCTACTCCCTTCGTTTCTAAATTATATATTGACACTGTTGATTTGAGACATCAACTTTGACCATTCGTTTTATTCAAAAAAGTTTGATGAATATTATATATTTTATTATAATTTACTTTGTTATTAAAGTAGTTAGAACTATGAATTATAATTTTACACATTTGAATTAATTTTTTGAATATGAAAAATAAGTCAAAGTTGATATCTGAAGCCAACGATGTCAAAAATTTAGAAAAAGAGGAAGTATTTGATACCTAATGGGGAGTTGAAGGTTACTCCTTTCATCCCTAATTCCTTGTCATCCTGTTATAAGTATTTATCATTCTCTTTTCTCAATATAATTTTCTCTATTTTTAATATATTTTTATTTTCTATTTTTTTCTTCTCATTTTTAACATATTTCATCTTTTTCACATCCCTTAATCTTCGTGCCCACATTCGGAATGACTATTAAAAAGGGACAGAGGAAGTCTCTAATTCATTTAACCTACTATCAATATATAAGATGGAGGGGAGATTTCAGTTCATTTTTAAAGAGTTTTGGATGGACTGATAAAAAATGACAAACTTGCATCCCTAATATTTCTACACCAGATTTTTTTAGAAGGCAAGTGCCAGGGTTATACGCCATTTGAAATCTCTTGAGGCACCATTTGAACATGTATTCCCTCATGATGCATGTGTTCAGTATTTCGCTTTCGCCCATGTGTATCTCGCAGTCACGGTTTCCATGCATGTACGAACAAAACCGGAAGGACGCGAGCAAGCGGATGCACGGCGGTGCACTGGCATCGCTGGTGGACCTGGTAGGGTCGGCCGTGGTCTTCGCCGGCGGCTCGCCGGTCACAGGGGTTTCGCTCGAGATCACTGTCTCTTTCCTCAACGCCGTCCGTGCAAACGTACGTGAGTTCGATCGATCACCTTGATTATTTCTTCGTCAGTTTATAAAATTGTATTATTGCTAGAATAAGAATTCAAGTTAAAAATCAACTAAAATTGTTATGATATTATAATTTAAGAACGAAGATATTACGAGCTAATATATTTCTTCGCCCAAAAAAAAAGTTTAGTAGTTTACTGACTTTTGGTTTTGCCACCGCATGCATAATGCAGGAGGAGATTGAGATCGAGGCGAAGGTTCTTGGGATCGTCGGGACGACGGGGTGCGTGACCGTGGAGGTCAGGCGGAAGGGCACCGGCGAGGTGATCGCGCACGGCCGCCACACCAAGTATCTCGCCGTGTCGAGTAAACTGTGAACACGGCCAGGAGCGCCGTGCATGGCCGCATTACTTGCACATTACTACCTCTTCCTCTCTCTGGATAGGGTCGTGCTGTACTACGTTTATGCATCGGCACATCACCACTATGCACTAGCATCAAACAGATTTTTTTTTTAACTGCGCCAAACAGTTTATCTTTTTCAATAAGAGTATTTTACAGAGAAAGGGATGTCCTCTGATGCACATACTATACTGTCTAAATTTTACATCAGAGAAACAATAATGTTTTTCTTTGACACGATGAAATCTTATAGGAATCACATTTCACAAAAAAAGTATGCTTTGAACAAAAAATCACATAACGTTATTAATAATCAGCAGGGCTATATGTATATTTGGCCCACCTTAAAACTACTTCGGCCCTGTTACGTGGCCTGAAGATCCAACTCTACGATGGGCTAGCTATCCCGTAGACTCAGACTGGACGTCCAACGACCGCTGGCCCGGCCCAAACAACGAGAAAAAAAAGTCAGTATTAACTGTAGTCACGTGGTGTTATAACAAATAAGTCAAATAAAACTTGTAATATAAATCTAAGTCAAAGCAGATCTGAACTGTTTATGTGTTAAATCTAACGTCGAAAAAAATCATAATGCCAAACAACGGCCCCTCGCACCCGTGGCGCACGCGAAGGTTTTGCCCGTGCTGTGCCGTTTCCTCGATGCCAAGCAAGCCTCGAGTCGAGCGCCGCGACGCGAACCCTCCCACCCAAAGATATCCGCGCAGCGTGGACGGTGGACTCTTCTACATTATTTCCCTTCTCCGCCTCGCCGGCGTCGCCATCCGCCTCACCCCGCGAGCCCCCAACTTCTCCGCTTCTACCCCCTCGGGCTTCACACGGCGAATTCGGCGCCCTTGCCTCTCTTAGCCCAGCCCGGCACAGTCGAACCAGCTGCGGCCGATTGCCGCACGCGCGCGCGGCGACGCCGTCGTCGCCTCCCTCCACGCGCCCGGATCTCGCATGCGCCGGCGCGCGATCTAGCGCCGGCGTGGTGCTCCCTTGGAGAGTACCGGTTATAGGGCTCCGAACTGCGCGGCCCCGCGGCGGATATGGCTGCGGAGGCGTCGACCTCCGCGGCGGCGGGGCACGGGAGCTGGGTCGAGGACATGTCCGCGGACAACATCAAGGGGTTGGTCCTCGCGCTCTCCTCCAGTTTCTTCATCGGTGCCAGCTTCATCGTCAAGAAGAAGGGGCTCAAGAAGGCCGGCGCGTCTGGCGTCCGCGCAGGTGACCTGATTCCCTTCCCTTCCCTTCCTAATGATCGAGGCATTGCGCTGCTTCGTAGTGGCGGAGTCTGTTGCTGCTCGTATGCTTTCTTCGCTGCTCGTATGCTTTCTTCGCTGCCCGAGCAGGTGGATTATAGGGTCCTATCATGGGATCTCTGTTCCCGTTGATTGCGGTGTGCTCCGGATCTGTATTACAATTAGCAGTAGGATGAGTTGAGCTGGGCTGTTTTTATTTTTTTGAGATGACTGGGTACTGCAGTTGACCTGATTCGCGGTAGATCGTGTACAAGTAGCTGTAGCTCATGTTGGACTCTACACGTCTACTCGAGGTACTTCATGGTGCTGTAGTCACGCATTGGAGTATTACAAGTAGGTAATAGTATTAGTTACATTCAACAACTGTTGCTCAGCTACTTGAGTATGTTGTACATGTATCCTAGATGCAAACCAGTTCATTTAGGCTGGCCTGCAGGAGGACTACGTGAATTCTTAACAAGTTTAGAAAGAGAAATCAGTTACCTTGAATTTTGATTTGGTTGGTGTTGATTGCAAAACTATTGGGACTGATGGCCTTCATTGGCAGTGCACACATAGCATACGGATTTTGCCTGCTGTTAGTTCATTCTACAGGTAGAAAATGGTGTTCCCTGTTTTTTTAACATTGCTGACATTGGTGATTAATTGCAGGTGTTGGCGGTTACTCGTACTTGTATGAACCATTATGGTGGGCAGGAATGATTACAAGTTTGTCTTCCTCTTGTTCAAATACGCCTATGTTGAGGTAGTGCTGAATAATGTGATATTGATGATGATCAATGCTATTTTCCAGTGATTGTTGGTGAAGTGGCTAACTTTGCGGCATATGCTTTTGCTCCTGCTATCCTGGTCACACCACTGGGTGCGCTTAGCATTATCATTAGGTAAAATCAGTTTTACTCCATACTACCTCGATGGTTTATTGACATTTTCGGTTACTTATGATTCCAGAAGTCTTTTATTGATTCTTCATTCTAACATGCTTTTCTTACAGTGCTGCTCTTGCAGACATTATGTTGAAAGAGAAGCTACACATATTCGGTATACTTGGGTGTATTCTTTGTGTCGTGGGTTCAACAACTATTGTACTTCATGCCCCTCAGGAGCGTGCAATTGAATCTGTTGCAGAAGTGTGGGATCTTGCTACTGAACCAGGTGCCCTCCTTCTTACCTGAACTGTTGCCATCACCCATTTGTTACACCGCTTTAGAGTGTTATCTCAGTGAGAACTAATGTGTGAATTTTTATGTTGCAGCCTTTCTATTTTATGCTGCCATTGTCCTTGCAGCAACTTTTGTGCTCATATAC
Organism: Zoysia matrella; assembly: GCA_001602295.1. NCBI lineage: Eukaryota > Viridiplantae > Streptophyta > Magnoliopsida > Poales > Poaceae > Zoysia > Zoysia matrella. The sequence goes on along the minus strand of BCLG01005405.1, from coordinate 80 downwards.
TACTTTATCCCACAATATGGCCAGACACACATCATGGTTTATATTGGTGTCTGTTCCCTTGTAGGATCTCTATCGGTATG
>BCLG01005404.1:0-26321 GCA_001602295.1 Zoysia matrella | reverse complement strand
ATAAGATTTATTTTTTAAAAAATCTTTCATTAAAGTATACACATATTACAATTTAATAAATATTTTTTAAAAAAATAAGAGTCAAAATTGTGTTTTAAGACTGTGCCATTATTTAAAATAACTTAGTATGTTTTGAACTGGAGGGAGTGCTCACCCATTCCATTTTATAAGTTGCTCTTATGTGGCTATGAAAATTAAGAATAGTAGAAAATGTGGGATGTATAGAAATCGAGGAGATAGAAAGAGATAAAAGTATTAAGAGGAGAGAAAGATGTCTTATGAAGTAAGAGCAAGTTATAATTTGAAAAAATTGAAGGAGTTTTTATAATTTACGACAAAGGGAGTGCAACACATACTCCCTCCCTCTCAATAGAAAGTTTGTTTTTATGTTTTGTTGACCAGAATCTTTTACCGATGATTTCTATAAATTTAATTAATTTATTGTTACTCCCTCCTAAGGTTTCAGTTATTGATTCATGTGCGAAAATCACCCGCACTGGTTTGGTCAGTTTTCACGAAAATCGAAAAAATCACTACAGAGTAAACTAGAAAAGTAGAACAAATTTGAAAATCAAAATTTTGAGTATCGGTTTTTCTGATTTACTGATCGGTTTTTTAGTTTACTATTTTTGAATTTGAAACCAAATCGGTTTAAACAGTCTTCACCGATTTTTTTCGATTTACCGCTCGATTTGACTGGTGTGGCAGGTTTTTGAATTTTTAGAATTATTTGAATTTACTAAACTGAAAACCGGTGAAAACGAGCTAAACCGGTTTCACCTAAAATCACGAAAACCGATCGGTTTTCACTGCTTTTGTAAACTTTGCTTCCTTTGTCACTAAAACTAATAACGTCAACTTTGACTATTCTCAATACTAAAAAGTTTGATGAATATTATATATTTTATTATAATTTATTTTATTACTAAAGTTATTTGAATCACAACTTATAATTTGACACATTTGTATTATTTTTTTTAATAAAATAAATTATCAAAGTTGATGTAAAATTCAACAATGAAAGCAATTTAGAAATGAAAGGTAGTATATGAATTTTATATTATAAAAATATTTTTTATAGTGAATATAAACAAATAAATATTTTGTGTATAAATTTAATTAAATTTTAAAAAAATCACTCGTGAAAAAGGTATAGTCAATAAAATATACTAGCATAGTGAACCGTTGGAAAAAAAAATTAAAATACGAAGTACATCTGTTCGCTTTTGTCGGTGGGTCCCGATTAATTTCCATACTGGTCAAATTTTTTCGCACGAATTTAGGTCGCGCGCGCCAACGCGCGCAGCAGCCCCAAATTTCCCGGGTACAAGCCTTTAACTGCACCCCAAATCCCTAATCGACACGTTTTCATTTATTCCCCACTCTCCTGCAGACCTGCCCGCCGCCGCCCAGCTCTCCGGTGACCCCGTCCCGTCCCGCGCCGCCCCGACCCCCTGCTCGCCGCTACGAACCGCTCTGCCCCGTTCGCCGACTCGGTAGATCCAGATCCGCCTCTGACTCCTAGATCCATCGCGCCATGGACACCCGCGCCGCCGCCGCCGTCGACGACTATCCCGTCCTGAAGGAGGACGACCGTGGGGTTCCACGGGCCCTCCACCTCTTTGCCGCGGCCGTTGAGGCCGAGTCTCGCCGTCACGCGGCCGCCGCCTCCCGACCCGCGAAATCCGACCTCGTCAAAGCATTCCGCGGCGGCACGACCCCGTCCGTTCCAATCGGCGAGTTCCTGGAGCGGATCCACCAGTTCATCAAGCTGGAGGACGTTCGTCACGTCGTCGAGATCCAGTCTACCTGCTATGTTCTCGCCGCGATCTACCTGACCCGCTTCAACCGCAGCTCCGCCGCGCGGGAGGCGAGGATCCGGGTGGAGCCGTCCACCGCGCACCGCCTTGTGTCCGCCGCGCTCTTCCTGGGCGCCAAGTATGGCGGCGCCAACACTCTCCCGAGTCGATGGACTGGGGTCTTCGAGACCAGCGCGGACGGCGCGATCAGGGCTCGAGAGATAACCGCGCTGGAGTGGTTGTTCGTGCTGGCTATCGATTGGAACCTTCACGTCCGTGGCCAGCTCTTCGAGTCGTTCTGCAGGGTCCTCGAAAAGCAACCCCTGGCGGAGGAAAGCAGGACCTGCAGTGGTGGCATGAAGAGGAAGTCGACGAAGCAGGAGGATGAGGATTTGCGCCGCCGCGTCCGGCCGTGCCTGCCTCCTCCAGTCGTCGTGTCCAATTAGGTGTAGGAGTACAGTTTTGCTTTTAGTAAGTTGATTAATTGTTCCTGTTTACTTGCATCTACTTGTTTTTGTCCCTGCAGGTAATGGTGGCCGGCGAGCGTTGGAGTCCGATCAACAGTCTTTGAAGTCTCCAGGAACTGCTGAATGTTAGATATTTAGATGTTTTCTTGTATCAAACAATATAGATAGAGATAAATATGACTGGCCATAGATAGAAAGATAAGATTGGTTTCCCATGTATTAGGATGGCCGGTCATATGGTCTTATCTATATGTACCCATCTATAGTCCTGCCTAGATTTATAGGCAACAATAAACACGTAACTGCCTCACTGAAGGCATTTCTTCTATCTAACTATTTTAGATCTGTAGATATATAATCAGATTATGGATGGGCATTCAAGCCATGCAAATGCCGCTACGACGTAATCACCTATCCATCACACGTGCTGCTTCTGCACCAACTTCTGCTTCTATATCCTGTAGTAACTTGATGATCCTTTTTGTATGCAGATTCTTGTCTGGTGTTGCCACCACATAATTGATATGGCTCAAAAGGATGAAACAGGATTGTCAGCATGGCTGCCACTTGTGAGAGGTCTGTTGAAATCTTCCATTCACCCTCCTGGTGCTTCCATGTTTAGCCATCAATCAACAGCGTTTGCAATCTTGTTTTGCTTAGATAATCCACGTGTGAAATTTTAAATGCCTATTCCAGTAACAAGCTGCAACATATGTTTATTTTCATGGGAACGTTGGCTGAGAAAAAGAAAGAGAAGCAGCAGAAAACCCCAAAGGTGAAGCGAAAGGCAGCAGTAACAGCAATTGTAGAAGCTTTTCTCAAAAAAAAAAAAGGTAACTGCAGAAGGTAAGCAGCATTTGTCTGGTGTGAGGGTCATACAGAGAAACCTGGTGTACACAGTTGGTTTACCTGCGGATTTGTGCAATGAAAGTATGAGTACTATATCACCTTTTGCTCCTAGATTCGATCACATTGTGTGTTTTCCTCATCTGTACCTCTATATATTGAGAACCTTTGGCCTCCTGCATGAATACGAGTGTTATTCATAACATGGTAATCAGAGCCAATTTTTAGGGACAGGGTTTCTCCTCCCTCCTAATCCTCTTCCACTTGCACTTCTTCACGAATTGTCGCTTTTCTCGAGGATTCGCCGGCTTCATCTACGGTCGTCGGTCCTCTCTACTGCGTCCCTGTCCACTGTTTCGCTGGGTCGTTCGGATCCGGCCGCCGCTCGAGCTACAGCCGCACCCAGAGGCGGCGCGCCTTGCCGAGCGTTGCTACTTCGGATCTTGTTGCTGCTCGTCGTCGGCCCCCACCATGCATCGATCCGCGTGCCCTCACCTTTGAAATCGCGTCGCCGGAGCCAGATCCGCGCGCCCTTGCCGTTGGCCCTGCCACCGGTTTCGCTGCCTTGACTCTCGTCAGCCCCGTCGGGCACCGATCCGTGCGCCCTCGCCTCTGGAGTGCGCCCTTGCCGTCGGTCCTGTTGCTGGCTTCGGCGCCTCGATGCTCGTCGGTCCTACTGTTATTTTCGACTCTTGGGTTCGATCGGACCCAATCGATCTGATCTACCCGCTCGGATCGTGACCTGATCTGCCTAATACGAGTGTGACCCACTCGTACCCGTTTTGTTTCTGGCAAAAATAAATAAATAAATAAATGCGCACATTTCAGGATTCTTTACGATTTCATCTTATCGCTGCTCTGTGTAGCTGCAAGCAATAAAAAAAAAACCCCCTTTGCGCCGCTTTTACCTTGCGCTCTCGCCGTCGCCCGTCGCTGCTCATCTTGCGCTCTAGCCGTTGATATGACTTAGTCGTGACCATTTTCAGTTGGGGTTCCTGTTCTGCGTTGTACAGTCGTTTTCGATGGCACCAATTACCACGAATGGGTACCTCGAATGCACATTCACATGCGTGGTCTTCGCTTATGAGATTTTCTCACTGGGGAATTTCAGTGTCTAGCTTGTCCGTCGCCTCTTGCGCTGCATTTCTTCTCAGAGAAAGCTACTGATGCAGAGAAAAAACAGCTCACTGATGATTATGAGGATGTGCAGGCTTCTTACGAGTCTTAGCTCGGTGCTTACAGGATGTGGTTGGATGAGGATGCTCGTGCTGCTTTCATTCTCACTGCCAGTATGGAGGATCGTTTTGCAGCAGAGATCGTGGACTTTGAGACCACATCAGATGTGAGACTTTCTTCGGCGTCGCTATGAGCTCTCAGATCAGTCACGGTATACTGTTGCACTTCGTCAGGAGCATCTTCTGCAGCAGATAGATGCCTCAGTGGAAGATTTCTATGCTCAGCTCTCCATTGTTTGGCGTCAGTTTAATGGTCTGTCTCCGCTACTCTCGCCTAGCACGTGTCATTCGTGCAAAGGTCAGCAGAATACACTGGAAGTTCGTCGTCTCTCTGAGTTTTGACCAGGTTGCGTGCCAAGTTTGAGCCTATGCGTGCTCAGCTTCTTGCTCTTCACCCTTGTGTTTCTCTGATAGATGCTCTTGTTGCTATTCGTGATGAGGAGACATGTCTTCGTAATGCTGGTCTGTTGTAGTCAGTTTTAGTTTTGGCTGCTTAGTCTTTCTCTCGGGCTCCTGCTCCCCCAGCTGTGTCGAAAGTTTTAGCTCCTTCTGAAGGAGGGAGGCGTGGTCTTCATTGTGATTACTTTGGTAAAGATGAACATGTTATGGAGTACTGTTTCAGGAGGAAGAAGGAACAGACATGTGCTCGTCGTTTTTCACAGGGGTTTGGAGGTTTTGATACCGCAGATTCTCAGAGGAGTTCAGCTGGTTCTAAGACACAGGAGTTTCTTAGGCTGCTCAATCGCCTTGTGGCCTCTACATCTGCTGGAGCTGTTGGTTCTGTGACTCAGTTGTCTGCACCTACAGGTTCTGCTGCTGCTTCTTAGTCTTTTGCTCAGGGACCACCTTCCAATTCAGATATTGCTCTTTGGATTCTTGACTCGGGTGTTTTTTTTCATATGACTCTTCATACCACTCATCTCACCTCCTTTTGTTGTCCTTTTAGTTTTGTTTCTTTTCATACCGCTGATGGTTCCTCCTTTTTTGGGGCAAGGGACCCTTTTTACTGACTTCTTTTCTGTTCCTGATGTCTCAATTTTTTATTTAACCATGCAACTGATGTCTGCTGGCCAGATTACTGACCATAACTGTCGTGTTATTTTTATTCTAACTTTTGCTATGTTAAGATCGTCACACGGGTCGTCTGGTTGGTACTGGCCCTTGTCGTCGTGATTCTCAACGCCTTTGGGAACTTGATTGGCTATGTATTCCTTTCGCTGCGTCTACCAGTCACATTGCTTCTGCCTTGGCTATTTCATCGACGTCATCTTTTGTTCAGTGGCATCATCGTTTAGGTCATGCGTGTGGTTCTCGTCTGTCCACCTTGATTAGTCGTGGTCTTTTAGGTTCAGTTTCTGGTCGTGATTCTTTACACCAGTGTCAGGGATGTCGTTTGGAAAAGCAGATTCAGCTTTCCTATCATTCTTGTGAGTCAGTGTCTGAGCGTCCTTTTGATCTTGTTTATTCAGATGTTTGGGGTCTGGCTCCTTTTATCTCTAAAGGGGGTCACAGATATTATATCATTTTTATAGATGATTTTTCTCGCCACACTTGGATTTACTTTATGAAGCATCGTAGTGAGGTTTTATTCATCTATAAAACGTTTGCAGCTATGGTCCGTACCCACTTTGACACTTCTATTCACGTTTTTCGTGCAGATTCTGCAGAGTAATATCTGTCGAACGCCCTTAGCCAGTTTCTTTTTGAGCAGGGCACCCTTGCCTAGTTTTTCTGTCTAGAGGCTCATGCTCAGAATGGTGTTGCTGAGTGCAAGCATATCATCTTCTTGAGACTGCTCGCGCTCTTATGCTGGTTTCTTTCGTTTCTCCTCATTTTTGGGCTGAGGCTGTCTTCACCACCACTTATCTAATTAACAGTCAGCCTTCTTCTGCTCTTCGAGGTGGGATATCTTTTGAGTGTCTTTGTGGTAAGACGCCTGACTACTGCAGCCTTCGTCTTTTTGGCTGTGTGTTATGTGTTGCTTGCTTCTCGTAAGCGCACAAAGCTGACTGCTCAGTCTGTTGAGTGTCTTCCTAGGGTATATTGTTGAGCATAAGAGGTATTGTTGTTGGGATCCTGTTGCTCGTAGGATGAGAATGTCTAGGGATGTCGTTTTTTATAAGTCTATACCTTACTATTTGCATCCTTCGACTGATTATTCTCCTGTTTCTTTGGCTGAGTTTTTATCCTTTATACACTTTCTAGATGCTCCTATTGCGTCTTCACTTTTGGTGTCTTCTTTCTTGGCACCTCTTCCTGTGGCTTCTTCTAGAGATCAACCCACCTTTACTGAGAGCTCGGTGGTTTCTTCTTCGAAGTCATCTGTTGTGGCTCCTGATTATACTATGAAGTCATCTGTGACTCAAGTTTATACTAGACGGTTGTCTCTTCTTCTAATGCTTCACCTCCTCCCAAGCCTTTGCCTGATGTGTCTTCTTTCATTGATACATCTTTGACAGCTCCTGAGCAGCTTTCTTTTTTTGATCTTGACCATACCCCTCTTAGACGTGGTCATCGTATCCGAAAGCCTACTGACTTTTTCACCCCGGCTGCTTATTCAGCTTCGGTCCTTCCTGAGCTGCTTTTTTATTGTGATGCCGTTCATCAGGAATAGCAACATGCTATGACATAGAAAATTGTTGCTCTTGAGCGTGCTGGTATTTGGGATCTTATTTCACTTCCTTCACATGTTCGTCCTATCACGTGTAAGTGGGTTTATAAGGTCAAAACCCGCTCTAATGGTTCACTTGAGCGATACAAGGCTTGTTTTGTTGCTCGTGGTTTTCAACAGGAGCATGATCGTGACTATGGCGGGATGTTTGCGCCAGTTGCTCATATGATCACTGTTCGCACCTTGCTTGCCGTTGCCTCTGTTCGTCAGTGGTCCATCTCTCAACTCGATGTCAAAAAGGCCTTTTTTAATGGTGAGTTGCAGGAGGAGGTTTACATGCGACCACCACTTGGTTATTCTGTTTCTGAGGGTATGGTTTGTTGTCTCCGTCGCTCTTTTTATGGCCTGAAACAAGCTCTTCGTGCTTGGTTTCAACGTTTTGCGTCAGTGATTACGGCTGCTGGCTTTTTTGCCAGTAATTATAATCCTGCGCTCTTTGTTCACACTTTGACCCGTGGTCGGACTCTTTTCCTTTATGTCGATGATATGATCCTCACTGGAGATGATCTTTTCTACATTGCCTTCATTAAGGCCTATCTCAATGAGATGTTCTTGATGTCAGATCTTGGTCCTCTTTAGTACTTTTTTGGAATAGAGATATCTTCCACTCTGGAAGGTTTTTACATATCTCAAGAAAAGTATATTAAGGATCATCTTGATCTTGTTTTTCTGACAGATGATCATACTGTTGAGACCTCCGCGGAGCTAAATGTCCATCTTCGTGCCACTGATGGTGAGCCTCTTTTGAATCCCACACGACATAGACAATTGTTGGGAGTCTCGTTTATTTTGGTGTCAAGCCAGTTTGTCCCTGCTCCTACCTAGATCCACTATAGCTACCTTCTTCAAGTTCCATGCTATCTTCATAGAACTATCTTTAGAAGGTTGTTCTTTTCTCGCTCTAGCTCTTTATAGCTTCAGATGTATTTTGATACTACTTGAGCTAGTGATTTCTCTGATCATCGCTCTTTTTTTGCCTATTGTGTTTTTCTTGGTGGTTTCCTCATCTCTTGGAAGACTAAGAAGCAGACAACAGTTTCTTGTTTGAGTGCAGAGGCTGAGTTGCGGGCTATGGCTTTGGTGTCGGCGGAGGTTACTTGGTTGCGGTGGTTGCTCGAGGACTTTGGTGTTTCAGTGTCCGTTGCTACTTCTCTTTTGACCGACAGCACAGGGGCTCAGTATTTCTCGCTATCCGACGAAGCATGAGCTTATCAAGCATGTTGGTGTTGATGTTTATTATACACGTGCATAGGTTCAGGATGGGATTGTTGCTCCTCGGTATATGTCTTCAGAGTTGCAGTTAGCTGATTTCTTCACGAAGACACAGACTCGACATCAGCATAGATTTTTCCTCTTCAAACTTAGTGTTGTTGATCCACCATGAGTTTGAGAGGGGGGGGGGGTGTTAGACATATGTGTATATGTTTGTATTTTCTGTTTTCTTGAGGGGTTTTTTGTATATTTTTCTCACCTGTACCTCTATATATTGAGGCCTTTGGCCTCCTTCATGAATAAGTGCTATTCATAACAACTTATACATTTTAGTTATATTAATGCTAATATTTTTTTAGGTACCTGTGCTCAGGGAGTAAAAGGTTCTGCAGGTTTCAATTTACCATCCAACTGGTCCTCCTTCCCAGCAGGTATCAGGGAAAACCAATATCAGTGTGTCTCTTTGAATCTCATTCTGAACATGGATCCTTGTGCATGTCCATGATTTTGTGATTTCTTGTACATCTTATTAATTCCTAATACTGACCATGGATGGGCATTCTAAGCCATGCAAATGCGGCTATGATGTAATCACCTATCCATCATACTTGCTGCTTCTGCACCAACTTCTGCTTCTATATCCTCTAGTTACTTGATGATCCTTTTTGTCTGCAGATTTTTGTCTGGTGCTGCCACCACATCGTTGATATGGCTCAAAAGGATGAACAGAATTGTCAGCATGGCTGCCACTTGTGAGAGGTCTGTTGAAATCTTCCATTCACCCTGCTGATGCTTCCATGTTTAGCCATCAATCAACAGCGTTTGCAATCCTGTATTCCTTAGGTAATCCATGTCTGAAATGTTGAATGCCTATTCCAGTGGCAAGCTGCAACATGTATTTATTTTCATGGGAACAGGAAGGTGGCCGAGAAAAACATAAAGAAGCAGAAAAACAAAAAGGTGAAGGCAAAGGTGGCAGTAACAGCAACTGCAGAAGCTAAGAAGCGTTTGTATGGCGTCAGGGTCATACAGAGAAACCTGGTGTACACAGTTGGTTTACCTGCAGATTTGTGCAATGAGACTGTGAGCACTGTATCACTCTTTGCTGCCAGATTCAATTACATTTTGTGTCACTTATACATTTTAGTTGTTAAATTAACACTAATATTTTTTTAGGTGCTTGAGCTCAGGGAGTATTTTGGTCAGTACAGGGAAGTTCTGAAGGTTTCAGTTTCCCGTCCAACTGGGCCTCCTTCCTAGCAGGCATAAGGAAACACCAATAGCAGTGTCTTTGAATCTCATTCTGCACATGGATCCTTTATGCTTTCTTCTACAGCTTATCAATTCCCTAATACTGACCATTGATACTTAGGACAGCAAGAATTCAATTTAAGTTAGTTTTAATCAGACTAGGTGAAAACTATGAATCCATGTTCCCGCAAATAGCTGTCATAACTTTGTTATGTGACCTGGCCTAGGGCTACTGATTTACATAGCCATTCTTAAAAGACAAAATAACAGATGCAACTCTTTATTGCTGTAAAATTCTGAATTCTGATTCTTTTGCATAGTAGTACACATTTTCAACAGATTGTAAAGGTAATTCCATCCTCTATCTGTACTACTTCTGCTTGCTTAATTTGCTCCCTTCTTTAATCTTTCTCACATTTAATGGACAACAGCAAGCAAGCTCAATGTATTGATTTATCTCTGGGTTCTTGCCCGAATAATATTTTATTCAATGAAGTATGTACAGAAGTATTTTTAATTGCTGTTCTTGAATTATACTTCCTAGATCAAGTGCAAAAGTTTTGTGTTTCACTCAGTGCCTTTGTTGCTAATTAAGGGTGCGAAGATAAACTTTGTCACAATATGTTCTCTTGGCTTACTGATTTTATTTATGCCTTTGTTGCTAATTAAGTGTCATATGCCACTGTCCAATTCAGTTCTCTGGAAGTGGTAAGTCATGTGTACTCTCATCATTCCAGCCTTCCAGGATTTCTTTGTTTCTAGGAGACTACCTATGTATATGCGTACTAATATTCAGTCCTCTACTAACAGAGGTGTCAATATTTACTTCCTAATATAATTATTTTTGGTGAATAAGTCTCATTAATAGCCTTTATGAGAATAACTGCAATATATAAAATTGCTCTTATCGATTTTGTCTCATATTGACTGCGAACATCAACTTCCTGTCACCATCTGAGACAACCGAACTGAATTGCAAGATATTTTTCAAGTTTAATTTATGTATATTGTGGATAAACCCAACATTTCATGGTCTCCTGCAGTTAATACCATCTTCTTGGTAAGCTGTCGTATACAAAGAGATTGCTCGCTGTTCTGATTTTTGCATTTACGAAATGTTCAGTCACCATATCCATGGGTCAGTTAGCTTGAATATACTAGTCTTATTGAGTTGGGTAAGTAACTTATTATGGGATTCTTCTTTTCTGGTTTTAGCTGAAATCAGCAAATGAGAAGCAAGACAAGATACCTCATGGAGAGAAACAATAGCTGAATTGATTGTGTAGGTATGTGATATCTTATACACTTCTGGCTTAGGAATGTTAAACTGTATTTTCCTTCGTATTATGAGCCTAGGACATTGCAGCAGGCATTTTTTGTTTTTCTTTTCATGATAACTGCTTAGAAGCTCTAATCTTAGAGTAAAACAATGATGGGAGAGCATTTACGATGAGTAAATATATGACCAAATCCTCCGCGACGAATTCTCCAAAGGTTTCACTGTTATCTATTGCTAATATTATATATTTTGTACATATTATGTTACAATATTTCCCTTGTTAAAATGATGCCATAATCTTTCTTCATTTTTCCAGTGCACTAAGGGCGCATTTGGCTCACGTCCAGACGGCACCACAGCTCGCCGCTCCATACCTGTGGCGCACACCAAACATCGCCACTACAGTTTGCTGAAAGTGCGGGGGGAGTCGAAGGCTGCAGTCATTTCTCCCGCAGGACGCTGAATGTATTGTAACATGTCAAGTTCATAATCATGTATAAGCCATTTTCATAAGCATCATTTAACACAAACATTGCATAATCATAGCATTTCAAATTTTGAAATTCAAATTTAAATGAATTTAAACCCATCTTTGTGAAGCAATTCAAAAATTTTGAATACAACTTGATCCAATCAAAAATTCTGTTATGTCTACTATTCTTTGAATTTACATGATTTTTACCGAGTTTTTAGGCGTTGTTTTGATGCCCTAAAAATTCAAACAATCTTTGAAAACTGCTAACTTTAATGAATTTTCATTTTTATTATACAACTCCGTTTGAGGTGATTTCAATTGGAATGGATTCACCTTCCCATGTTCTTTCACTAGAAAAATTGGTATAAATTTCCGAGCCTTGAAACTATGAATTTTTCCTTTTTTATTCAAATTTAGCCTTGAGCCCGGAGTAGTCTGGAATACTCGGGTCCCTCTCATCTTCAACCTTTAGACAGCCCTCGGAGCAAGGAGGACGCGTGGGTATGGTGTGGCAGCCCTTCCTCCACTCTGTTTTCTGGCCATTTGACGCCGTTGGGAGCCTCTCTCGCTGCCCATGGCCCTCGCTTTCAACGCTATTGACTTTCTCGTCTATATTTATCTCAAATCCAGCCAAAATTTTACCCTATTTCTCTCTCCTTCCATTGTTGCGACTTTTACTTTAGAAACAAGAGGAACGTCGATTTCGTCGCCCTCATCACCAGGAATCGAAGGAGTAAGCTTTCCTGAGCTCCACTACGGCTTCCCCAAGCTTTCTCAAGTCCGAAGCTCACCGTCCTCTTCTTCCTCAACTCCGTCGAACTCCACCATTGTTGATCTCAACATCAAGAATTTTGTCCTAAGTTTTTCCTCTTTGTCAAGCACCTCTCCAAGCTTTTAGACATCGAGCTAAAGCTTTCCCCCTCCCTATTTCTCCTTGCCTTGGTCATTTGGTGCCTTATTGTTGAGCTTCAAGTGCATCAATGGTTTCTTTCATCATTGTTGGGGATATTTTGAGAAAACTTGTTGCATGTCACTTTTGCCACCTCAAATGGCATCCCTAGCTCATGTTTATGTTTTTAGTATCTTTATTTGCCTTCCAAACAACATCTATTGCTCTCGAGGGAATTATTACTATTGTTCTCGAGCTTTTTCTTGTTTCAGACCCGGACAAGTCCGCCCAGATCGGACTAGTCCGAGCTGCCCTCTTTGCACCCTCTCTGGAGTCCGCACAGGCCTCCGAACAAGTCCAAGGTCGGACTAGTCCGCCCTTCCTGCACTAGTCTGGACCTGTCACATTGCAAAATTCATATAAAAATCATCTGAGCTCGGATTAATGTGAAAATTGTTTTGTTAGTTTCATATCTTTGTCCTCTACATGAGAAAAATTTGATCTAGCCCAAAATCCAATCATTAAAATTAGTTTTTGATTTTAAAACGAATAAAGGTCATAATTCTCATTTTCAGGCCAGCTGCACTGTTTTGCTCATTTTCAAATCAAATCTTGCTCATTTCAAATCATTCTTTTTGCATTGCAATTCATGTCTATCAATTCTCATATCATTTTCACCTCATGTCATATCATTATCATGTACATCATTCATTTGGTGCATCTTCTTTTGTCTAGAAGGTGAGCTACCAGACAGTGATGTTGGTGGTTCGGAGGGTGCAACGGAGCAAACGTTTGAGAGTGAAGAACCTGCAACTCAAGGCAAGCATCCTGCATATCTTAACCTTTTTTGGATGAGTCATAAATGGTTATTGTTGAGTTAAATAATATGATTGCATTAGTTGGGCATTAGCTAAGGTTCTTGCTATCCTAATTGTTGCATTATCTTTCTTGTCCTTTGTTATCATCTTACCTTATTGATGAGTTGGGTAAGTTTAGAAGTCGGGTTTTATCGGTATTGTTTAGTGTGGCTTCAACTTAAACGGTAGAAGTCGAATGGTGGAAGGTCATCACTGTTTGCGTGATATAGCTGGTTACATGGGAAGAACTAACCATGCTCATTAAAAGATGGATGTTGGATGTGGTTTGGTTTAAGGAGAATTGCTTGTTGGAATGTTCCTAGTTCTTGGCACTCTTCGTACTTCCACATGCTGAAATAATAAATAGGTAAGCCTTTTTCTTTATCTAGCTGCGACTATTTCGCTTGCGAGTTTGGGGTGTAGGAGGTGCTAGGGATGACCCCCGTGAGGGCCTAGTGCGACCAACTCGTCTTGACCAAACGTCTGTTCAAATGGTCGGAGCGTATTTGGAAGGGGTTATCACATTGAATCACTCACTACTTTTGATGGGTTGTATGGTGAGTGATCATGTGGCGTGTGGGTAAAGATGTACTACCTTGCAAGGTGTAAGAACAATTCAAATTGTCACGGTCTCGGTTATGACCAAGGCTTGGTACAGTAACAGCATCATGGTATAATTCCCTAGTTGTAGTGGATGGATATTGTGATATGTGAGCTTATGAACCTTTACTCATTCTTTGTTGTTGGTATGGTAGTGTCGCCCTTATAGCTTCACTTATATTAAAGTTTACAATTCATTTACTATGCAAAGTTAATGCTTTTATGCAAAATGTTATCCTATGGCTTATTCTTGTCTAAAGCTAAATTGCATACTCCTTGAATAGATTTAGTGGTGTAAGTCTTGGTGAGTACCTTTGTACTCAAAATGCTACTTGTTGAGTTTTGCAGGTGAGGACGAGCTCGTGTTCGGGTTCTTCTATCCTCTCGGAAACGATGATGGACAGGAGTAGGCGGTGCTTAGGGGTTGAGCACCGAGGTCTTTTGGTTTGCTTTTTTGGTTGCGTTGCACTCTTGAACAAGAGCCACACACTTCACTTAGCTATGCTCTTATTCATGTTGTTGGTCTTTTAAGCCGTGTTCAGCTCAAAACCTTCATTTTGTTGTAAATATTTAAGTTAAAATAACTTGTAGTGCAACTTTGAATTTGCTCTCTACCCATGTCTTGTGATGATGGTGGTTACAATTGTGGCTTAGCGATATGCATATTGATCTTGGGCATTGAAATGCATATCGAGGAATACCGGAATTATATGCAATATGATCGAATATTTTTAGCTGGCAGCTTGGAATGAGCCTTCACACGTGTTGTGCCGAAAGGTCGACGTGTGTCAATGATCATCCCGTGTTTAGCCGGCGTATTTGGTCATAATGTATATGATTTGGAATGCTCCTCCACAACGTGGCTATCAGAGCAAGGTTAGTAGAGTGAACCCCGTTAGTGTCTAAGGGTAGTTAGTAATTAAAATTTGACTACTCAACTAAGTTTAATTATGGAACTAAATCAATCTTGAATTAAGGTTGCTATTTATTTCCCACCTTTTCCTAGTTGTCTCTTCTTCTACCTTTTGGCTGCACTGTAAAAACTTGTTAAAATTTGGATGTCACTTGTTTTTCTTTCTTGGCTAAGTGGGTTAGTGGGAGTGTGTTGCGATGTGCGAATCAATCATGTGCATGTATTTCTCATGTTATTGATCATATATTGACGTCTTCCTTCTATTGTTGTTGATGGTTAGCAAATCTTTCTTTTGCTATCTAAACTATGATCTTGCTATCCTTTTATCAGATCTTATCCTGATCGATATTTCAATCTTTCGATCTTTTTTTTTCCATCAAATCTGATCCGATCTCTAACCTTCGGGAAATGGCGACAGGATGAGGGTGAATGGAGATAACAGTGGGGCGAGCAATGAACAGAACCCACCGCCACCACCAGCCCTCACTCTCGCGGATGTGCTCATGCAGATGGAAGATACCCGCCAATCTCAGAATGAGTTTCTCCGCATCATTGCACAGAACACCACCCAACGTCCGGGTGGTGGAGTGGATTGTCAAGATGACTACTCAGACTTTCTTCGTACCCAACCACCGGTCTTCACTCATGTCAAGGATCCTCTTGAGGTGGATGATTGGCTCACCATAGAACAAAAGCTCGACCTCATCCATTGTGGACAGCATGAGAAGGTCTTGTATGCTGCCCATCAACTCCATGGTTTGGCGGGTGCTTGGTGGAGCAACTGCCTCGCTTCACAGCCCGCTGACTATTGTGCCACTTGGGCGGAGTTTCGAAAGGGGTTCCGTGAGTTCCACATTCCTAAGGGACTCATGGACATCAAGAAGGAGTTCATGGACCTCAAGCAGCGCAACATGACGGTTCATGATTATTCTCGAGAGTTTAACATGCTGTCCCAATATGCTCCCAATGAAGTGGACACCGATGAGAAGGAGTAAGAACGATTCAAGGAAGGCCTTAGCTTCAAGATGCAAGATAAGATGTCCGCTTTGAATTTTTTAGATTTCAATGAGTTGTTGAGCACTGACATTACCGTGGAGCACAAGTGGAAGGCTCATCAAGAAGACAAGAAGCGGAAGAGAGGACCACCTCTTTCAACAGGTGGTAGCTCACAGCAGCATCCACGTGTCAACCTTCCTCCTCCTTCGCGAGCACCAAACTCGCCACCATCGCAACCCATGTGGATGGTGAGGCGTGCTGCCCCGAACTTTCCAAGATCCCCAAGCCCTCCAAGGGAAAATGTTCATGGCCCGTGCTTCAATTGCAACGAAGTGGGGCATCACTCTCGCCAATGCCCATACCCACCGAAGAATCCTGGGGCAAATCCTCTTCGACCGCTGCTGCCTCTTCTTCAACCACCATGCCAAGGGGCCAAGCCTGCCCCAAAACGTGGTTGTATAAATTATATCACCACATAGGCTGCTCAAGAAGATGTAGGTGTGTTACTTGAAACACTTCTTGTTCATTCTCATCTAGCTGTTGTTCTTTTTTATTCGGGGGCATCACATTCTTTTATCAAGAAAGATTTCATCATAAATCATGGCATATCGAGTAAGGCAATGTATTCACCGTTGCATATTGAGGCACCCGGAGCTGAATTATTCTCTAACCAAGTTGTCTCTCCGACCAAAATCATGATCAATGAGAAGACTTCCTTACAAATATAATTGTCATTGACACCCAAGGGTTGGATGTTATATTGGGTATGAATTGGTTGACCCATTATAATGCTATCATCCGTTGCGGCCCTCGTACAGTTGATCTCAAAATTTCTTATGGTGGTCGCTTGACTCTTTGTCTTGATGGAGGTGATTCTTATCTCTTTGCTTTGGAAGGCACTACTGCAAATATTGCTGCTATCCCCGTGGTATGTGAATTTCCGGATATTTTTTTTCTGAGGAGTTGCTAGGTATGCCTCCAGATCGTGATGTTCAGTTTGTTATTGAGCTTGAACCTGGAACAGCTCCTATCTCTAAGCGACCTTATCGAATGTCACCTAGTGAGCTGGCTAAAATTAAGGAGCAGCTCAAGGCATTGTTGGATAAAGGTTTTATTCGATCGAGCTCCTCACCTTGGGGGTGCCCGGCTCTCTTTGTTCAGAAGAAAGATGGCAGTTTGAGGATGTGTGTTGATTATCGCCCTCTTAATACTGGCACTATCAACAACAAATATCCTCTTCCTCGCATTGATATTCTTTTCGATCAACTTTCTAGTGCTCGGGTTTTCTCTAAAATTGATCTAAGGTTGGGCTATCATCAAATCAAGATTCGAGAAGAAGATATTCCCAAGACTGCTTTTGCCACTCGTTATGGGTCCTATGAGTTCACTGTTATGTCTTTTGGCCTCACCAATGCTCCAGCCTACTTCGTGTACTTGATGAATTCGATCTTCTTTGAAGAACTCGATGTATTTGTGGTGATCTTTATTGATGATATTCTCATCTACTCCAAGAATGAAGAAGAGCATGCTAATCATTTACGGATTATTTTGGGAAAACTCCGTCAACGTCGCCTTTATGCTAAATTCACTAAGTGTGAATTTTGGCTAAAGGAGGTATCTTTCCTTGGTCATATTCTTTCAAAGAATGGTGTTGCTATTGATCCAAGCAAGGTGAAAGATGTGCTTGATTGGAAGCAACCGCATAGCAACCGCATAGCGTCACCGAAGTCCAAAGCTTTCTTGGACTTGCAAGGTATTACCGTCGATTCATTGAAAATTTCTCAAAGATTGCCAAGCCGATGACTGAGCTGTTGAAGAAGAGTTCTAAGTTTGTATGGTCAGAAGAGTGTGAGAATGCATTCCAAACCTTGAAGTCTCTTCTCACTTCGGCACCAATCCTTGCTCAACCCGACATCACCAAGAGTTTTGATGTCGATTGTGATGCCTCTCGCATTGGTCTTGGCTGCGTGCTTATGCAAGAAGGCCGAGTTGTTGCCTATGCCTCTCGTCAACTGAAGCCCCATGAGAAGAATTATCCAACTCATAATTTAGAGCTTGCCACTGTTGTTCATGCTTTAAAGATTTGGCGTCATTACCTTCTTGGCAACACTTGCAACATCTACACCGACCACAAGAGTCTCAAATACATCTTTACTCAAGCTGATCTCAACATGAGGCAGAGAAGATGGTTAGAGCTAATCAAGGATTGCAAGTTGGAAGTTCATTATCATTCGGGCAAGGTGAATGTTGTTGCCGATGCACTTAGTCGGAAGGCTCATTGTCATTGCCTTTCGGTCAAGCGCCCATCTCTTTCTCCTTGTGATGAGTTTCAAAAACTCAATCTTGGTATGATCAAGGAGGGATCCCTTTTCAATATCCAACTTCAGTGCACTCTCCTTGAAGAAATAAAGGAATCCCAACGAAGAAACAAAGGAATGTCTCTCCTTCGAGACAAAGTGAAAACTGGAGATGCTAAATGCTTCACTTTGGACGAGCAAGGCATCTTATGGTTTGAAAAACGTCTTGTGGTTCCTAAGATTTCGAAGTTGAAGAGAAGAATTCTAGATGAAGCATGGTTTGAAAAACGTCTAGTGGTTCCTAAGATTTCGAAGTTGAAGAGAAGAATTCTAGATGAAGCTCATGACTTCATGTTTTTTATGCATCTGAGAAGTACAAAGATGTATAATGATCTCAAGAAGCTCTTTTGGTGGACTCGTATGAAGCGTGAAGTTGCCCGTTATGTGTTCAAGTGTGATGTGTGCCAACGGATCAAGGCGGATCATTTGAAGCCAGCGAGTACTCGCCAACCATACCTGTGCCATCATGGAAATGGAAAGAAATCGGTATAAATTTGATTACCGGTTTGCCAAGAACATCTCAAGGGTATGATTCCATTTGGGTCATTGTTGACTGGCTAACCAAATCTGCTCATTTGATTCCCGTCAAGACTAAGTATCGAATGACTAAGTATGCTGAGCTATATCTCTCTCAAATAGTTTGTCCTCACGGTGTTCCGGTGAAGATTGTTTCAGATCTTGGTCTGCAGTTTGTCTCTCAATTTTGGAAGCATCTTCATATGGCATTGAATACCGATCTTCTTCATAGTTTCGCCTATCATCCTCAAACTGGTGGTCAAGTGGAAAGGGTAAATCAAGTATTAGAGGACATGCTTCGTGCGTGTGCTCTCACCTACGACAAGAAGTGGGATGTATGCCTGCCGTTTGCGGAATTTGCTTACAACAATAGTTATCAAGCTAGCATCTAAATGTCACCATTTAAAGCTCTCTATGAAGAAGGTGTCAAACTCCGTTGAATTGGTCGGAGCCCGGTGAGGACCATTTTTCGAACCTGATCATGTGTTAGAGGTCGAGGAACATGTGAAAACTATTCAAGCTAATTTGAGGTCAGCCCAATCCCGTCAAAAGAGTTATGCGGATCATCGTCGTCGCCCCTTATCATTTCAGATTGATGACTATGTCTATCTCAAAGTTTCTCCTTTCAAAGTCTTGAAAAGATTCCAAGTTCGAGGCAAGTTGGCTTCGCGATACATTGGTCCCTTCCGCATTATTGGCAAGCGAGGAGAAGTCGCTTACCAATTAGAACTTCGACCATCTCTTTCAGCTGTCCAAGATGTTTTTTATATATTCCAACTCAAGAAGTTTCTTGGAGTTCCATTCGAGTTAGCAAACCATGAAGATCTTGAGCTTGAACCTACAAGGAGCATCCCATTCGAATTCTTGATGAAGCTGAACGGAAGACCCGAAACCAAACTACCAAGTTTCTCAAAGTTTAATAAAGTGGCCATGCTAAAAATGAAGCAACTTTGGAGCGAGAAGATGAACTACGTGCTCAATATCCGGAGTTGTTCTTCGAATCTTGATTCGGTGAGTCTTTGATCTTTGTAAACCAACTTCCAAACTACACTCAACCGTATTGTTTTCTTGATCTCCTATGATACTCTTATTTCTCCCTATTTGAATTGAATCTCGGGACGAGATTCTCTTAAGGGGGAAAGAGATTCTTTAACATGCCTAGTTCATAATCATGCATAAGGCATTCTAATGAGCATCATTTAGCACAAACATTGCATAATCATAGCATTTCAAATTTTGAAATTCAAATTTAAATGAATTTAAAACCATCGTTGTGAAGCAACTCAAAAATTTTGAATACAACTTGACCCAATCAAAAATTCTGATGTGTCTACTCTTGATTCCTTGAATTTACGTGATTTTTACCAAATTTTTAGGTGTTGTTTTGATGGCCTAAAAATTCAAACAATCCTTGAAAACTGCCAAATTTGATGAATTTTCATTTTTATTATACAACTCCGTTTGAGGTGATTCCAATTGGAATGGATTCATCTTCCCCTGTTCTCTCACCAAAAAAATTGGTATAAATTTTCGAGCCTTGAAACTATGAATTTTTCCTTTTTAATTCAAATTTAGCTCTGAGACCAAACTAGTCCGGAGTACCAGACAGCCCTCAGAACATGGAGGACGTGTGGGCATGGAGTGGCAGCCCCTCCTCCACTCCGTTTTCTTGCCATTTTACGCCGTTGGGAGCCTCTCTCTCGCTGCCCATGGCCCCCACCTTCAGCGCTGTCGACTTTTTCGTCCACATTTATCCTAAATTCGGCCCAGATTTTTACCCCGTTTCTCTCTCCGTCCATTGTTGCGACTTCTACTAGAAACGAGAGGAACGGCGATTCTGTCGCCCTCATCGCCGGGAATCCAAAGAGTAAGCTTCCCCGAGCTCCACGGCTTCCCCAAGCTTCCTCAAGCCTGGAGCTTGCTGTCCCTTCTTCTTCTTCATCAACTCCAGCGAACTCCACTATTGTTGACCTCAACATCGAGAACTTCGTCCCAAGCTTTTCCTCTCCGTCAAGCACCTCCCCAAGCTTCTAGACATCGAGGTACAGCTTTCCTCTCCCTATTTCTCCTTGCCTTGGCCATTTGGTGCCTCGTTGTTGAGCTTCAAGTGCATCAATGGTTTCTTTCACCATTGTTAGGGATTTTTTGAGAAAACTTGTTGCATGTAACTTTTGACACCTCAAATGGCATCTCTAGGTCATGTTTATGTTTCTAGTATCTTTATTTGGCTTCCAAACAATATCTGTTGCTCTCGAGGGAATTATCCCCATTCTTCCCGAGCTTTTTCTTGTTCCAAGCTCGAACAAGTCCGCCCAGACCGGACTAGTCCGAGCTGCCCCCTTTGCACCCTCTCTGGACTCCGCACAAGTCCGAGATCGGACTAGTCCGCCCTTCCCAGAATAGTTCGGATCTGTCACCTTGCAAAATTCATATAAAAATCATCCGAGCTCTGATTAATGTGAAAATTATTTTTTAGTTTCATATCTTTGTCCTCTACATGATAAAAATTTGAGCCAAAAATCCAACCATAAAAATTAGTTTTTTATTTTAAAATGAATAAAGGTCATAATCCTCATTTTTAGGCCAGCTGCACTGTTTTGCTCATTTCCAAATCAAATCTTGCTCATTTAAAGTCATTTTTTTGCATTGCAATCATGACTCATTCCAATTCATGTTTATCAATTCTCATATTATTTTCACCTCATTTTATATTATTATCATGTCATTCATTTGGTGCATCTTCTTTTGTCTAGAAGGTGAGCTACCATAGGGTGACATTGATGGTTCGAAGGGTGCAGCGGAGCAAACATTTGAGAGTGAAGAGCCTGCAACTCAAGTCAAGCATCCTGCATATATTAACCCTTTTTGGATGAGTCATAAATGGTTATTGTTGAATTAAATAATATGATTGCATTAGTTGGGCATTAGGTAAGGTTCTTTCTATCCTAATTGTTGCATTACCTTTTTTGTCCTTTGTTATCATCCTACCTTGTTGATGAATTGGGTAAGTTTAGAAGTCGGGTTATCGATATTGCTTAGTGTGGCTTCAACTTAAACGGTAGAAGTCGAATGGTGAAAGGTCACCACTGTTCGCGCGATATAAGTGGTTACATAGGAAGAACCGACCATGCTCATTAAAAGATGGATGTTGAATGTGGTTTGGTTTAGGATGAATTGCCTGTTGGAATGTTCCTAGTTCTTAGCACTCTTCGTACTTTCACATGCTAAAATAATAGATAGGTAAGCCTTCTTACTTATCTAGCTGCGACCATTTGGCTTGCGAGTTTGGGGTGTAATAGGTGCTAGGGATGACCCCCGTGAGGACCTAGTGCGACCAACTCGTCTTGACCAAACGTCTGTTCAAATGGTCGAAACATATTTGAAAGGGGTTATCACACCGAATTACTCCCTACTTCTGACAGGTTGTATGGTGAGTGGTCGTGTAGCGTGTGGGTAAATATATACTCTCTTGCAAGGTGTAAAAATAATTCAAATTGCCGCAGTCTCGGTTATGCCGAAGCCTTGATACAACAACAGCATCATGGTACAATTCCCTAGTTGTGGTGGATGGGTATTGTGATATGTGAGCTTATGAACTTTTACTCATTCCTTGTTGTGTCGCCCTTATAGCTTTACTTATATTAAAGTTTACAATCATTTACTATGCAAAGTTAATGCTTTTATGCAAAATGTTATTCTATGGCTTATTCTTGTCCAAAGCTAAATTGCATACTCTTTGAATAGATTTAGTAGTGTAAGTCTTGCTGAGTACATTCATACTCAAGCTGCTACTTGTTGAGTTTTGCAGGTGAGGACGAGCTCGTGTTCGGGTACTTCTATCCTTCCGAAAACGGTGATGGACCGGAGTAAGCGGTGCTTAGGGGTTGAGCACTGAGATCTTTTGGTTTGCTTTTTCAGTTGCGTTGTACCCTTGAACAAGAGCACCACACTTTACCTACCTATGCTTTTGTTCATGTTGTTGGTCTTTTGAGCCGTGTTCAGTTCAAAACCTTTATTTTGTTGTAAATATTTAAGTTAAGACAACTTATAATGCAACTTTCAAATTTGCTCTCTACCCATGTCTACCCATGTCTTGTGATGATGGTGGTTACAATTGCGACTTAGAAATATGTATATTAATCTTGGGCATTGAAATGCATATCGAGGAATACCGAAATTATATGTAATATGATCGAATATTTTTAGCTGGTAGCTTGGAATGAGCCTTGTCACGTGTTGCGTCGAAAGGTCGACGTGTGTCAATGATCATCCTGTATTTAGCCGACGTATTTGGTCATAATGTATATGATTTGAAATGCTCCTCCACATGTATGACTGATGTTTCGTCTGCCAAACTTGTGGCGCGGCCGCATCTTTGGCTTGGCGAGCATCGGTGGGAGCCAAACAGGCTCTAAGATCCATTTCACCCCCACCCCACTCGAAGAACATGTTTGAACTCAGAAAACCTCTTTGAAACTTGAAGCAATACTATTATTCAATGTCATATAGTAAAAAAATATTTTTATGTACCTCAGCAACACGCTGGAGTTCACCTAGTTTATTCCAAAGTAAGTGCAATGATAATGTTTTTATCTGAAGGCATGTTCAAGTGCTTCCGTTCTTTTCTGCACATATGTTGGCTGAACTAAAAAGGTAAAAATTATTTGGTGCAATCCAAAAAGTTTGGAGGCAATTATGTTCTAGTTCACATGTTCGTGCCGGTTAATTTATATATCAAGAACCATTGAGAATTTTCCTTCTTTTCATCGTGGGGTGATTTTTTAGTTAATTGCTGCAGGATTTGTGTGCGATTCATTGAACCGGCCGTAATATGTTTATCTATTTGGTTTGCATGCTTAGAGGAGTAACTGGGGAAATTTACAAGCGGCATCCCGCTGGCTCGGACCGGGTTTTTGCCTTCCTACGCTATAATCTCACCGTGGCATACCATACGAGTACATGGCAAATCTATTGGTACTCTATGGTAGGTAAGAAGTGTAATTTAGATTATAACCCAAATATGGCCGTTTGGCGTATAGCTTGTTTCTATTGTTATGTGAATTATCCTTCTTCTGCATCTTAGGAGGTCTTTCTTGCTGTTTCAGACTCTTGTTACAGAACATGCCCCAAATATGGCTATTTGGCGTATAGCTTGTTACGGAAGCTAGTTGCCCACACGACAAGCATACTTGCATGATCCCCTGACATGTGAAGCTGAACAACAATCATGGCGGCTTGGTTGACCATCTATTTTATTTGTAATTGCAAATGCCTCATATCTTGAAATGTTTACTTGTTTAGATTCTGGCAAATGCACCACCCCTAGCTACGTGCAAGCCATTGATACATCGAGACGTACGTGCTGCTGCTCACGTCGTTGTAAGCTGCTCCTACGTGCTTGCAAGTACTCCTCTGTTCTCAAAGTGACGTCGCGGTTGACTTTTAAATTTAACTTTGATTATTTGTTTTATTCAAAAAATTTATTCGAATGTGTAAGATTTTAAATTGTGATTCAAATAGCTCTAATGATAAATCAAATTATATAAAAATATATGAATTTTATCAAAAAAAATTTAAATAAAACAAGTGATGAAAGTTGAATTTAAAAATCAACGATGACGTCAATTAAAAAAACGAAGGGAGTACATCCAACCTGGACTCAAAAAAGTACATCCAACTTACCAAAACAAAGAGAAAAGGTGTAAGTGATCAGCAATATAAGGTCAGTGGACTACCAATCCCTCGCAAGAACAGAAACCTCAACCGCGAGCTGCGAGAAAGATGAGGATGCCGGCGGCCGTCTCTTCGGCACTCTCCCTCTCGCTGTTCGTCCTCCTGATCGGCGCCCCGGCGTCGGCCAACAATGGCAACGGCCTCGGTGGAGGTGGCAACAACAATGGCCAAAAAGGCTACGACACGCTGCCGGCCTGGGAGAAACCCGTGGACGGCCTCGACGCCGGCTACTACCGCAAGTCGTGCCCGGAAATGGAGGCCATTGTCCAGAAGGCCGTGAGGAAGGCCGTCGACAAGGACTACACCCTCGCCCCGAGCCTCATCCGCCTGTTTTTCCACGACTTCGCCGTCCAGGTGCCATGCGTGCCAGATAAATTAAACCTTGCATATCTAGACATTGTTATTTGCAAGCACTAATTGTTACTAATATGGCTTGTTGCTTTCGCGGCAACAATGATCAGGGCACGGACGCGTCGGTGCTGGTTGACGCGCCGGGGAGCGAGAGGCGCGCGGACGCGAGCAAGACGCTGCGGGGGTTCGAGTTGATCGACGACATCAAGGCGCAGCTGGAGGCCAAGTGCAGGGGCACCGTTTCCTGCGCCGACATCCTCACCGCCGCCGCCCGCGACGCGTCCACAGCCGTGGGCGTGCCCTACTGGTCGCTCCGGTACGGGCGCAAGGACGGCTCCGAGTCCCGCGAGGACGAGGCCGACCGCTACGTGCCCATGGGCGGCGAGAGCGTCACCGACCTCATCGCCTTCTTCGAGTCCAACGGGCTCAACGTCATCGACCTCGTCGCGCTCTCCGGTACGTTTCGTTTCGTTTCCGGCATCGTTTATGACACGATCCGTCGACGTGCTCGCAAGTCACATCGATCACACTTGCCGTTGACGATATATACAGGAGCTCACACGATCGGGCGCGCGACGTGCGGCGCGGTGAAGCGAGGACTGTGCCAGCGCAAGCGGTCCAACGCGCTGGACGCCCGGTACGCGGACTTCCTGACGCGCAAGTGCGCGGCCGGCGGGGACGACGAGTACGTGGAGCTCGACGGCGAGACGCCCACGGCGTTCGACAACGGCTACTACAAGAACCTGATGCGCGGGATGGGGCTGCTGCCCACGGACCAGAAGATGCTCCAGGACTCGCGCACGGGAGGCTTCGTCGCGGGGTTCGCCAACCAGCGGTCCGAGATCTTCACGCACCAGTTCGCGCAGTCCATGCACCGCCTCAGCGAGGCGCAGGTGCTCACCGGCGACGAGGGCGTCGTCCGCCGCAAGTGCTCCGCCCTCGACTAGTGGACATGTGTATCCTCTGATCTCAGCAAATGAGTGCACGTGCATGTGTTCGGCTCTCAACAAACTTCCATTTTGATTTCTCGGATCAGATTGAGAAAAAATGATTGTGTTTTCTTTAATTGAAAACTTTTTTGTTAATGTGTTCTTGTCTCGTGATGTTTGTTATTTAAGCTATTCGATTGCGTAGTCAAATTTCTTCCACCTCTCCTATTTTCTAGGTCTCCGATGACAACACATGTAAAATTATATAAAACGAAAGGTATCACTTAATTAAACATTAAGTCATATTTTTTCTTCATCACAAATTGTACAAAAATATAGTAGTACCTTTTTAAGAATAAGGAAATGACAAACAATACAACGGGTAAACAGAAGAAGTCCATGGGCCAAATAATGTTGCAAGCCCATTAAACGAGAATGTTGTCATCCTTAGATATAGCGAGAAGGGAAGAAAACAACAACGAAGCTAAAAAGTTATAAGACTATGCAAGCGTGATAAGTACAAGACTAGACGATTAAGTAATTTTATAGCATATCGGTAATAAAGCTTGGAGTTTTAAAACCATAGAGCAACCATTACAACTTTTGACATTTTTTTTAAAAATATGGCATTGCATGGTGGTTGTTTTCAAAATCATAGTTTCTTGATACTACTATGTTTGTTGATAGTATAGTTTAAAAATTGGTTTCAGATTATTATGTGATTTTGCGATGGGACAAATAATGTGCTACTATGTTTTTAAAACCACAGTACTGTCGAATTTGTATTCTATTTGGAATTTTAGATGTTTGGCAGATTTTGAATAATATTTACTGCTTTGTCGCAGGCTGGTTTTTGGGATCACATTTCCCTTATATATATCTTCCTGATAATATCTTTGGCAGAGCACAGCTTACTTCAGGAGTGTTTTTCGTTGAGCACTGCTC
>BCLG01005403.1:0-24454 GCA_001602295.1 Zoysia matrella | reverse complement strand
AATATTTTTAATGAGATAATACCGATACAAGATAATGTCATGTCATCTGATTTTTTCTTACTATGGTTTTTAAAAAGTGATACCGAATAACATATATTGTTCTCACAACTCGACGAGTTTTTCTCATATAAGCGAGACAATGCTAATATATGCTGTATCAATTTCAACTATTTTTTCACCAAGTTTTAAAGAGTTTTTCACAGCATATCATATAAAAATATATATTGTACCAGTTTCTCCTATTTCTTTCATTAAAAATTTTTCACAGTATACAACAAATGTCTCTCATATACATACGCAACATACGCAAAGTTACACTCAAGGAAGAGTGTTAGAAATAAAATTTCCCAAGTGATCAGTTTAATAAAGTGCTTCTTTACCCCTCATATATATATATATATATATATATATATATATATATATATATATATATATATATATATATATATATATAATGGTTGAATCATTTCTCTCTCCAACTGTCTTTCCCAATTGTCTCTACTCTTGTCTCTACTCTAAACAGTATCTAAAGCACGGGCTGAAGCTTCGTGAGCTCTCTCTCTCTCTCTCTCTCGCTCAAACAGTACTTGAAGGGATGTGGACGATACTGACAATACCTCATTTGCAAACTGACTAGGTCACAATAATATGATTGTACCAGCGTCTGCATCGGTAGATGCAGATCGCTATTCAACACAACCAGAAGTTACGAACTGCAAACTGAGGATAAGCATGCCCGTTCACTTCGTTTCCGAGAATCATAAACAGCGTACCTACAGCTACAAGACAGCATCCACAACAAGCACATCGCACATGAACCCTTCCACGTTTCGATATAATAACCCCCAATAGACATGGTAACAAGTACAAGAGCTTAGACGGCTGAATGATCATGGTGAGGCTTCAGATCCATTTCCACCTGGTGAATTGTCCACTGCATGCCCTCCAGTTTCTGCAGCTCAACCAGGTAAGCAAAAATCCATCAAACATATCATACTAATGGCAACGTAAATAAGTACCTTAACAATCTCGTGGTACTGCCTTGCAATCACATCAAAGTGCGGATCGACACCTTGATACTCACGTAACCGCGAAACCTGACATAACACAACAAATGTTAAATGATCCCAAAGAGGCAACTGACCATGCATATGCTTCTAGTGATGAAATAGCATAAAAATGCCCTTGGTCATGACAAATTAAACTCCGGAAGATGTTTAGTACATCCAAGAGGAGGATCAAACACGTCCTTGATATATGTACTCAGCAATAGGGATTTTTTTCACTATTCAATCAATGTAGACTCTGTTCATTTATTCAATACTCCCTCCGTCCCAAATTATAAGTCATTCTAGGCTTCTCAAGTTTTTTCAAATTATAAGTCATTCTAAGTTTCTCAAGTTTTCCCAAATTACAAGTCATTCTCACACCTTTTTATCTTCTCAATACATCTCCACTTATCTCTCTCCTCGTTTTCAAAACATCCCACCTTTTTTCACTTTTCTTAATTCCCGTTTCCAACTCCAAAACAACTTATAAAACGGGACGGAGGGAGTATTACTCTAGGTGTATCTGATACTGGTTCCGTACATACTCCCCCCCCCCCCTCTTTCTTTCCCTTATGACAAACCTCAAGAAGATATCACTAATGGTTTAGCTAATAATTAACTACTAGCTCCCAAATAACAACTATTTCTCTATTTCCTCTAACCCAACTAATTGTTAGAAAATAAACCACGCCATGTCTGGACATGGCGTGTGTGTGCGATGGCGCGCGTGTTCGTGCTCGCGTTCGAGTCCGTCGTCTGCGATAGGTTGAGTCGCGTGTGGCGCGGCGCATCGTGAAGCCATGTTCGGCCATGGTATGCAAGCATGACAGCAAGCGTGTGTGTGTTCATGATGTTGCCTGCTGGTGTGTTGAGTCCGTGCATATGTGCGTTCGTGTCTAGTCTGTTCGTCGCTGGTGCCCCCGGTGCTGACGCGCACCAATTATCATGAGTGGGCGTTTGTGATGCAGGTGAATTTGGAGGCCATGGAACTCTGGGATGCAGTGTTGTCGAGCAAGGTCGAGCGCAACATGGATCGACGGGCATTGGCCGTCATCCTTCGTGCTGTACCGACAGACATGCACTGCAGCTTGGCCAAGAAGAAGAGCGCTGCAGAGGCGTGGGAAGCGGTGAAGAAGATGCGACACGGCGTCAAACGTGTGCAAGAGGCGAATGCGCAGAAGCTATTGAAGGAGTTCGAGCTCATCGCCTTCAAGGAGGGTGAATCGATCGACGACTTCGCCATGCGCCTGAGCTCCCTTGCCGCGAAGTTGAGTGAGCTGGGGGAGAAAATGGAGGAGGTGCGGGTCGTCAAGAAGTTCCTACGTGTTGTGCCACCGAGGTACCATCAGATCGCGGTGTCTATTGAGACATTGCTCGATTTGGATGACTTGTCTGTCGAGGAGCTCGTCGGAAGACTCCGTGCGGCGGAGGATCGAAGCGGCATAGAGGTCGCGGAGCGCACCGGGCAGTTGCTACTCACGGAGGAGCAGTGGGAGGCTCGCCGCAACCAGCGCCACGGGAAGGAGCATGCGCGCCACGACGACAAGAAGAAAGGCCGTAATGGCGGCCGTGAGGAAGAGGACGACGACGGAGAGAGCAGCGTTGCGTCGGGCGTGAGTCGGCGTCGTCGACGCAGCTCCGGCAAGGGCAGGTGCTTCAACTGTGGCTTTCGAGGCCACTTCTCGAGGGACTGCACCAAGCCAAGGAAGGAAGAGGCGTTGTTTGGCGACGCCGGTGAAGAACAGGCGCTCCTGTAGGGCAGGACGCGCTGCGATGTCGTGGTTTAGGGGGAGAATGTTAGAAAATAAACCACGCCACGTCTGGACGTGGCGTGTGTGTGCGATGGCGCGCGTGTTCGTGCTCGCGTTCGAGTCCGTCGTCTGCGATAGGTTGAGTCGCGTGTGGCGCGGCGCATCGTGAAGCCATGTTCGGCCATGGTATGCAAGCATGACAGCAAGCGTGTGTGTGTTCGTGATGCTGCCTGCTGGTGTGTTGAGTCCGTGCGTATGTGCGTTCGTGTCTAGTCCGGCCGTCGTAGGTGCGCATCCAAGTCCAGTCGAAGCGGATCAAGCTTCTTGCCGGGTCTTCAGGCGTTTGGCGATGAAGACGTGGATGCAGTGCGCAAGTTACGTGATCAAAGCTGGAGACCGACTCTTGCGGAGAGCATGCAGCAGCTCGTGGCGAGGAGTCCGGGTCACCAGGAAGCAGCGTTCGTGCGCCATGGAGATTGCGGTAGTGGTTGCGTGGGGGGCTGCGTCACCCTGAGGCTATAAAGCTGGTTGTAAGCATCGAGTTCTGGATGTACCGAGTCATTGAGTAAGAATACAACGTCAAGATACAAGCTGTGTGGCGGCTGCGGCGTTCGTCTCTACTGTCCGTGTTCTACTGTTCATCATCTTCAACCTCCGTTCGTGCGTGAGTTTGAGTGACTAAGAGTGGTTCAGTTCCAACACTAATTCGTGTTAGCTATTTCTAATGGTTTGGAGCAACTGTAGCTAATTATTGCCTAGCTAACAACTGTCTATCTAATAATTATTCATTAGCTATTAGCTAGCTGCCTAGCTCACAACTATCATTAGTGGTTTGGAACAGAACCTTAATTCCTCAGGTCAATTATTTTTCACTCTGAAGCAGCTGCTAGCTTACCTATTGGCTTTTGTCAACTGGACAATCCTAGTCCTATTCTTTGTGGTCACTAGCCAAAATCTTTGGAAATCATGTGAACAAGTGGTGCAGAATTCTGAGAACATTTCTCTATTAACGACAAAAGCATTTGTAAAATCACTGTAAGGAAAATGGTGTATCATACCGCTTCATTATAGGAACTGGATGCTTCTTTCGTTGCCTCTACTAGATATTTCCTGCAAAAGTGGTGTGTATGTTATGTTAAAAAGGTTCTTATTGAAAATAAAGAGCAGTCAACATATCAAACTCATATTGAGAACAATAGGTGCTGATTAAATGTCAAATCAACTTTAAAGGTCAATCAAGTAAACTTCACCTAATCCGGTGCAGTGCTGGTACAGTTTCCTTGGTGTAGGTGTCACGCAGGAGATGATGCTCCAGATAGCTGAAGAGGGTTAAAAAGGAATAGTTAACTAAGTTTCCTAATCATATATCATTTGGTTAAAAAAATTATGCTGCATGAGGAAGAATCTGCAAGTTTAGAGTGACAAGCACTTCATACATGTGGGGCCAACCTTAGTTTAGCATTCATTGTTCGACACCTTTTGATAAGCCATGTCTTCTTCATATCATCCTGTTAACAGTAGAAAGGTATGAAGAAATGGCAACTTTTCTAAAACTACATGGCACCACAAAAAGGAGGGCTTACATATTGGTACTGATGTTCCAATTTCTTGTCTTT
The DNA here is from genome assembly GCA_001602295.1 of Zoysia matrella. Classification (NCBI taxonomy): domain Eukaryota; kingdom Viridiplantae; phylum Streptophyta; class Magnoliopsida; order Poales; family Poaceae; genus Zoysia; species Zoysia matrella. The sequence continues at coordinate 20,038 of BCLG01005403.1, read as the reverse complement.
AACAAATTGTATAAGCACAGCAAGAATTTGCTCCAGAACCTTTTGAATTTTGGGAACCATAAACAATTGGTGAGGGTTCAGAAAAAGAGGTTTGAATAACTGCTGAAAACTTTAAGCAATTAGGCAACATCGGTACAAATAACTGCTGAAAACTTTAAGCAATTAGGCAATATCGGTACACATACATTGTAATGTTCAGCAAATTTCCTGTCCATTGAAGAAAGATCCTCCAGTAAAAGTGCCTCTTCCTTTTCTATCTCTTCAATGATTAACTTCACCCTGTCATAGGGGAAAAATAATAATAAATACAGTTACACACTAATGTTGAACCTGTCACGGATTCCTCAGTACTCCAAACAAGATGGACAACTTCCTAAAAAATTTTCAGAAAAAGATGTAGACAATTGGGAGGCTAAAAACAGATAAGTTAGCCCCAGAGAAGGGATAGTAAGGCATTAGAATGTGCTCAGAAGTGTCTTAAGCAAAATGTAGGCAAAAAAACCAACCTTTCTGGAAGTCTAGCACTTGGAATTTGACTGATTGATGATGAATCTGCAGCATATGATTTTCAACACAAGAATTACGATTGTGTCCTGTTTCTTAAATTGAGCCAGGATATATATTTTGTCCACAAGTTTCAGTAACTGACCCCTTTCATCCATAGCAAAAAGATCAGCTAAAGCATCACATTTGGCTTCTAAGCGGGCCTCAATCTCCCTAGTCAATGTTCTCTGATAATCGGCCATGTCCTGCAACGCATATACATGTAGTCTTTCAAAGTCCAAAAGGATTAAAATTCTAAAGAATTAACAATTATAATATTTGTTCACAATACTTGTCAAAAAGTATAAAATTGATCACAATTTGTGTAGTCACTACATATTTCCAGATACTTTTAGTATATTACAATGAAAATAAAGAAATGACCATTTTAGTATTAAATTAACCGTGGTTGCTAAACGGACCCAGTATACATACCACAGACATGGCCGGCTGCTCTTGTTGCACCTGATTGAGATAATCAGATGTGATTCCGAGAAAACGGTCAGCAACACCACCAACTCCAGGTTCAGCTGGCTCCGAACTACTGCTACCATAGGCAGCAGAAGCAGCAGCACCAACAGTTACGGCACTAGCAGTGCTGCTGTAATTATTGTAACTAGTCGAAATTGAGCTTGAGCTGGGCGTAGTGCTAGTCATAGTACTGTCAAATGAGCTCCTTGATAAAGTACTCAGTTTCTCGATCTCCTCATGAACCTCCCCGTCCTGAGAGAGTAGGGGGAGTCTCAACCTCTGCGCTGCCTCTGCCACAGCCAAACGGTGCTCCAAAGACTCGTACACCTGAATCATAAATCAAGAAATGACAGTGAACTCGAAATCTAGATAGTACTTTTTTCAGATAATATTCTGATTACTCTACCAAATGAAAGGAATCGACAATAAGGGACCGCTCTAAATTTTAATCGGTTACTGCCCAGCTCACATTTGAAGCTCAATCGGCATCCAGAAAAAGGAAACCGACGACTTCCAGGGAGGCGATGAGAGAAAGAGAACCTGTGGGGAGCAGTTGAGTTTTTTGCCAGCGCCGGCGCCTCCTGCCGCATGGTACTCCTCAACCATGGCCACCGCCTCCGCGTACACTGCCTACCGCATGGGACCAGATCCGGTCAGAACGCCAACCAAACTCTAAAATGCAGACTCGAATCGCGGAGGGGGTGCCTCAGACTCACCAGTGCCTCGAGGTAGAGAGCGCGTTCAGCCGCAACCTCCTCGCGCGCCTGCGGCAGCACAAGGTAAGCGAATCAGTGTTAGGTGTTGGAGGAGCGGGGTGCGGAGGAATTAGGCGGCGATGTACCTGGACAAGGTCGGAGTGGGCGGAGTTGGAGAGGAGGGATGCGTCGGGGGCGAGGTGGTGGCGCTGGAGCTGCTCCACCAGATGCACAACCTCTGGCGGAGGCGGCGGGAGGGACGCGGCGGCGGATTTCGACATCGCGGGCGTCTCTCTCCGGCGAATCTCACGGCGGGGTTAGTGGTATCGTGGAGGCGGTAGGCGCGCAGCCGGCAGCCGTCGGACAGGGACTGCATTTCCAATACTCCGACCTATATAAGGGCTTTTCTTCAAAAATTTGTACCACGACTAAATAAATAATCATTCGGTCATTTCTTGAGGGATTAATTTTACAGATATAGTAAAAATTTTATAAAATTTGAGAATGTCACTGTGATCCATATGTCATTGAAATAGATAGACCTCCCCGTTCCCACTTTGTCATACATTCAATGACATATTTTAAAACTGTCTAAATCTTAATGGCACTACAAGAGATGTGATGGCTTCACGTTTACAATTCTCATATATTCCAACATCTTCAGTGCTCTATCATAATTTCCAACATTTATGTGAACTTTAGCCATTGCTCAAATGTATGCTGTGCATGTCACTATACAGCACTCTGTTCTGTTTTTCTAATGCTCGTCAGCACAAGATTTTTCAGTCTTGCCAACTTAAAATTTCCCTTCACTATATTTGATTTGTTAGGAGAATCAGTACATGACGATGCAGATAAATGATCTATGAAAAACAGAGATTCAGATAAGAGACATTTCCCTCTGAACAAGATGCAATTTTGAGGCATCTACTAACACTACTGTACAACCGGCCCTGGTGATCACTCTGCTGCCGACACATACTCCCTCTGTCTTGTCGCTGTTAATTTTTATTCTTAACTTTGACCATTCGTCTTATTCAAAAAATAAATTCAAATATATAAAATTATAAATTGTGATTAAAATATATTTAATAATAAATTAAATTATAATAAAATATATAATATTTATCAAACTTTTTTAAATAAAATAAATAATCAAAATTAAAATTAAAAATCAACGACGATAACAATTAAAAAACTTTCTGCCTGCAGACTACTAACAGACGGCCCCGTCACTCTGCTGCACGATGAGTCGGGATGAGCTCAGCTCCGTGGTGCTGTAGAACGACGACTCCGGGCAGTAGTCGCCATCATTCCTCACGTCCTCCCATCGGAGCACCTCCTGGATGTACCTGAAGGCCTCGTCAACAGTGGGCCGGTCGCGGGCGCCGGCTTGCCATACAAATAGCTTCCTGCCGGTCTGCGCCGCATACAGGTCCTTGAACTTCATGGCCACGTAGAAGAACGCTTGCTGCGCAAGGGACTGGTTGTTGTGGTGTGTCCGAAGGGGGGCGAAGTCGCTGAACCACTCACACTTCGAGAGCGGGGAACGCCCGATCTTCTCCTCGAAGAGGTCGTACTTGTTCAGGACTAGAACGAATGGCATGTCGTGGAAGCATGGTTGCCTGCACAAATGGATATATCACCAGCTTATTAAATACTGGAATTGAGATACTGATTGGAAGAAAGAAAAAGTTGTGTTTGCCTTATGTTCAGTACAGACAATGAGGAATAAAATAGCAGACATATGAGGTGCTGTTTACTGGACCATTTTACCTAAGCATAGACATACCGGTCATATCAGATAACAAAAGATCAATCTCACTCAAACAGATGAATTTGCAGAATTTTACATCAAATGCAAGAGAAGGTTAATGCACCTGATCGTATTCTCAAACAAGTCCCTGCTTTGAATCATCTTGTTCACAAGGCACTTACTGCCACCGCTTGCTGGGGCTCCCAACTGGTCGTAGTCGCTTAAGGCAACAGAGAAGATCACCATGCTGACATCTTCAAACATTTCCACCCACTTGCAGCTCTCATTCATGCCCTTGGCACTTACTCTAATCAGCTGATATCTGAAGGAGAAATAATAGCACATAAGACAGTTAAATCCTCTAGTGGCATGACAGCAGAGCTGGAGCAAATAACACAATCTTAACAGCGATAATGCAGTAGGAAATGTTGCAAAAGGTGCATTTACCACAGTAACAACAAATCTATAATTATGCGAGCAACCCAATTTTGTTAAGTTGACACTTTAGCTTTAGCCATTAGAACGATGAAAGACTTTACTTGTTTACTTGTTGAGAGCATGGATCATGATTGTCACCAAAGCTTTCTGACATAGGGCTGTGGTCGTCCAGGGTGAAGTCAATAAAAGACAGTCCATTCCCTTGTGTTATTCCTTCAGCATATATTACATCTTTCTCTGAAGGTTCATATTCATTACTTGAAACTTCGATGGCCTGCATGGATTTGTCATAAAAGGCACTTAGGTCTTACAGGATGCAAGCATAAGCATCAAATATGTAACAGCAAACTGTGATATTATGAAGACTATTTATACAATAAAAGCTCACAGATTATCAGTTTGCGGCAACATGAAGCACTGATCTAGACTAATTTGCGGAATGCAAGTTATGAACATATTGCATTGAGTATATATCTGTATTAGGCATTTTTATTTTAAAACATAATTATCCACATTTGATCTATCAGCTTCAATTTATACCCTGCTCAGGAAATACTCTGCAGCATCAGGGAGAAAGTGCAATTCGTCCTTTCTTTTATATGTTGCTTGTATGGCCGGATCTTTCCATAATTCATCAACAACTGGAGCATATTCCCTTGTAGCTGCAGGAAAAAATGTATCCAGGTCTCCCGTTGCTATGATTTCCAGAAGCCAGTCGGAGAACTTCTTCAGCTTTGCATTTATTGAGTATATGCAAGAATTTGAAGAAGTACATCTATTTCCATCTGCATAAAAAATAATCTTAAATATTGCATGTGCTCCAGAAAAAAAAAAGTATTAGCTGCCCTTATTATACCTTGTTCACTATTTTCGCCAACTGAAATTGGGTTATCTTCTAAAGCCAAAGCCTCTTCCTCAAAGCGCTCACGGCCCTCGAGCAGAATACCCAGGTACTTGAATATGTTGCTTTGAATCATTAGTTTGATATTCTCAAGTTCTTCCTCTGTAAATCTAGTGCTGTATAATAACTTAGCCTGCTCATAAAACAACATGTCATGCAGATGTATACAAGATAAAGAACAAGGCTGACAGCCAATGAAGTGAATGAACTTCTTGAATGTCACCCCACAAAGACTTCTAGGCATTTTATTGATTATAAACTGATATTGCTATGCTGGCTAGATTGCACACAAAAAACATATACAAGCACTACCTTGCAGAGGGTTTTACCATAAAAACCATCATAACAAAACACATGAAAAGGAGTTCTACCTTATCAAAACAAGGGACTGTTTGAATAGACACACTTCAGTAAAAAAAACTTTAAACCAGGTTTTATAGAAGTACTGTTGATGGAGCTGGTCTTTATCCGATAGAAACATATAGCAAACAGAGAGGGTTATGAAATGTGAAACTTGACCTGCTTAAATATGGTGCTTGTTCCAGCTCCAGGTGATCCAAGAATAAGAAGCTTTTGAATTCTTTGGTCTAGGTAATCAGGGACGGTTCTTGCTGAATAAGGAGCTTCATCTTTTGGTCCATCAGAGTTTGCAGGAGGCACCGGTAATGAAAACAAGGCGCATGCAAATCGTGCCAAAGGCTGTAATATAAATGATACTTTACATCAAAAAAGGAAGTAACACATACACTACCAAATTCATTTCAAAATAAGAAAACGACAAAATATGCTAATTTAGAAAGGATAAAATGGCTTTAAAAAGTAAAAGGGAATGTTTGACAATGATACATACAGACTCCCATATTTTCCCTTTGATATTGTTTTGCCCCTCTTCCTCATATTCGCCATCATGGTAAACCCAAAAGTGAGTATCAGGAGGGCACTGGACTTGTGTAATCTGCAGAAGGGATGAAGATATTGTCACTGACTCAATTGGATTAGTGATACAGCAGCAGTATAATCTGAATTTAATAAAGAATCTCAATTAAATATTGTGGCAAGAAAAGGGCTACTGGACAATTGATACCTTTAAAACTCTCAGCTCAGTCTTTGTGATTTCCCGACCATTAAAATAAACCTTAGTGTTGCCATTACTAGCGTCAGGCTGGAGCTTCCCATTAAAGTTAAGGTTTGTGCTGACAATTCTGTCTGGCTTTTCTCCTTCCTGTTAGCACAAAGAGAACATCATTTGCACAAGCTAAAATTGCATAAAATGGTATGTCATGGCCTATCAGTGACACTTACCTTTCCCCAGAAGCCTGACTCCTTGTCATACCAATATCTTCCAGGCTTCAGAGTACCAGGAGGCCGTTGGCAACTAAGCAAGTCTACCATCTCTTCATGATGAAGAGGGAAACCATTTACAACGAGTTGCTCAGGACGGAGCTGGTTAGCCTGGCACTCCTTCTCGACTTTCAAGATCTGCCTCACCTCCAAGGGGCTAAGCAACTTTGACAGTATCCTTGAGCTCTTCCCCAGCTTAGACCGCTTGCACTCATCAATTGGCTGACTGATGCAAGTGATGCACTTCCGCCCTTCGGGCATCGATCCCATGGCTCTGAGCACACAGTTGCTGCAGTACCTCGCGCCGCAAACAATGCATGACTCCTTGCTCTCCCACTTGCCCTTCCCACACCGGCAGCATGTCTTCCCCCTCTTCTCCTTCCTAGTCACTGCGACATACTGCTCAGAAGCCTCATCATATTCCTCACTCTCATACTTGCTATCATCTGCTACGCCAAATGTCACCACCTGTGCTCTTCTTCCCTCTGGTGCAGCAGACCTAGCACCGTTCTGCCCCCGCAAGCTCCTTGCAGGCTCATCAGAGTCCAGATGGGAGTCCTCATCGGAGTACTCTCCATCTTGTGACACTGAATTGGCTGACTCCGAGCTGTCCCTAACATGTGCAGCAGACTGTCCTGGACGAGGAGCGACCCGGGATGCCGGTGGCTTGGCACGGTGAGGTCCAATGACTGGCGCCACGGGCACCGCGCCGTTCCCAAGCCCCAGGGGCCCAGACGCCTGCTCGGCCGTCGGTATTGCAGGGATGTCCACCGGGTTAATCCTCGGGAGCTCGTAGGACACCGGCGGGCCGTCGTACTCGAGAGCGATGGAGTAGTCGAGGTTCTCCGGCGCAACGGGGATCGTGGTCCCTGGCGGGAACATCTTCTTCATCATCTCCTCCCAGTCGCCGGCGCCCGCCATCTACTCGATGCAATCTGTCGAACGCCTGCTCCGCCCTTCAATCTTTAGTTCTCAACTGAAAAAGAACCTAGCACCACTCTCCCCAACAAAAATTGCACCCCAAATCGAGCTCCGCGCGGCCTCCACGGAGCAATTCTCACCACCGCAACCTGAGTCAAAGCCGAAATGAGTTATTTCTAAACCCGGCCGCCTGGACTGGCCCCTTCCAGCGACCGCCAACCAAAAGCCGGGTCAAAGAAATCCATCCTCTCCACTAGCGTGGTGAGTCAACACCAACCGCGACATCTCAGCTCCCTCCCAACGACTCCGGTCAGTCAAGAACTCAAAAACAAACCTTTGGAAAGTGTAAGGCACCGTTTGAAGAGAGCGGAACTGGAGTTGGACGGCAAATCAGACGACGCCGGTGCGGGAATTGCAGGCTCGTAGCAGTCTTTGAAAGGGAAATACGGGGTGGGTCGTGGACTAGAACTAGTCAAGGCGCGGTTTTTATCCTGTTCTTTGATGACTGGTAATGGGAATGAAATGGTGGACGGAAGGGGAGAGGGTTCAGACCGGAGAAGACGATGGACAGTTCAGTTTCGCATCCGCCAAGAGCAACTGCAAAGGTCTCACTTTCCAGCAGTGTTCCCATTTCATTTTCACAAAACTCTTTTTCTCGCTAGAAATAAATAAATAAATAGTCAGAAAAAGAACTCTTATGCCTATTTTGTCTCTGTTAAAAATAGATGAAAATAGTTTAAAAAATATTTAAATTTTACTTAATTTAACTTGTTTAAGCCCTTATCATAGGCTTAGCACCAGACGCAATCACGCAAAAGGCCATCTTTGAGCAAACAAGTTCATGGAACTTTGTCAAGATGGTTCACATCAATCCTCGTGTCTTCGGTGGGGTCGCGAGATACAAGTTCATGGAAAAGTACTCGTTACTGTTGAAACAGCCGGGATTCTCGAGATCAGGGAACTTCGTCAGGATGGTTCAGAATGGTGATATGCCACTGATCGCTGAGGCGCCTGATGTTCTCAAGTCACAGTCGGCAAGCTCACGAACAGCGAGCTGCACCAGGTTTTCTCTGAATGTAAGCAGGCTTTACATGCCAGTATTTTGTTGGTCAACCAATATTTTTTGTTGGCTTTTCTTCATGCAAATATGAACAATTCTGTGCTTTCCATGTATTCTGAATTTGTTTGCCGCTCTCTGTTAGAGCACCCACAGTGTACCAGTGCCTAGAAGAATCTTCTCGCACTGCAACCATCGATGCCTCAGCATCGGTGAAAGAGGAAGCACATGATGCTTAGAACGGTTGTGAGGAGCTCAGACATCGTTGCCTCCATTGTGAGGGGAGCAAGACAGAGACACCGCTGTCTTGTGTCAGTGATGTGATATTTGGAGCATCAGTACATTATAGGTGATCTTAGAATAAAAAAAAAATCGAAACCTGTAGATCACCCCAAATGAGTGCTTTTAAAAAAGAATTTTAATTTAACCACCTGAAAATCATGATAAAATGATCAGCTTTGCAATGTTCTCCTGGAGCCTCCCCAAACCAAGCAGTAAGCCTGTAGCTGCCTGGCTTTACTTGAAGGGGCGAAGGCTCTCCTATCACCCTTGAGCGCCGGAATGGCGGCCGCGGAGGAGGAGACGCCGTGCTGCATATCGCACGCGTTCGAGCGCGCCGCTCGCAGCGACCCCGGTCGCCTCGCCGTCGTCCATGCGGCGGCCTCTGCTGGCGGCGGCGAGGATCGCTGCTTCACCTGCGGCGACCTCCTCGCCGCGGTCGGCTCCCTCTCCCGCCGCATCGCCGCCGCACTCGCCGACCGTCGCCACGAGTGCGAGCACGCAGGTTCGTGGACCGCGGCACCTGCGCCCGGTTGTTGATTTCGATCCCCCACTGTGATTTCGTCGTCTGATTGGGACGACCCTAATTTAGGATGTCGGGGCGACACTGCAGTGCCGATGGTCGTGGGGGTGTACGCCTGGCCGTCGGTGGAGTACGTTGCCGCCGTCCTCGCTGTCCTCAGGTGCGGCGAGGCGTTCCTGCCTCTCGACCCGTCATGGCCGGAGGAGAGGGTCTTGTCGGCCATCACGGCGTCCAACGCCGCACTCCTCCTGTCGTCAGTGGGGTCGCGAGAATCCCGCTTGTTTCAGAACTGCACTTGCCCTGTCCTGCACTTGGACGGCGACATCCGACATGGGTTTGGGGATCAATTTTCTCGGAGTTGTGGAGAGGAGTTTGCCTGGCTATGCTGCCGTGAGAGGCTGCGTAAGTTCTGCTACGTGATGTTCACATCTGGTTCCACTGGAAAACCAAAGGGCGTCTGTGGCACAGAGAAAGGTAAGCTGTGATCTTGCTTAGTCTTTTTGGTGTATGATAATGGTTCTAGCCTATTGTCTGTTGGCATTGCCTATCATCTGGTGGCACCAAAGGCATATATATATATATATGAACAACAACAACAACAACAACAACAACAACAACAACAAAGCCTTCTAATCCCAGACAATTTGGGGGGGCTAGGCAGGTGTGAATAACTGAAATTAAGAAATTTGTTCAATCGGTATATTGCAAAATCTGTGACCAGCGCTAAAGTTGTATATCTCATTGTTCTGGGTTTAGTAGTTTTCCATGGTTTACTTTGTACTGTTTTACCAGCCACCTCATGAAGACTTGTTTCTTTTCGTACCATGCCATAGGTCTTCTGAATCGCTTTTTGTGGATGCAAAGAAGGAATCCTTTGTGTTCAGATGATGTATTGTTATTTAAGACATCTGTCAGCTTCGTTGACCATCTTCAAGAGTTCCTTTCTGCTGTGTTGACTTGTACAAAACTTGTCATTTCTCCTCCCAGTGAGTGGAGAGCTAATCCGGCATCCTTAGCCAGCCTGATTAAGGTTACATCGATTTTTATTTGTAACGAAACACTGTTACGTTTTTCTTGCTTTTAAATAGTACTATGAAGTCTGTGTATACTGCTTCTGACCAGTTACTTTTTCTCACAAAATGTTTTATCCAGTGCTCCGATAGCATTTTTTTCCGCACCCATAGATCCAAAAAAAAAATAATAATCACTGTACCCTTTTGAATATGAAATCACCATTTAGTGCTTAAAAACTGAGCTGCATATACATTCTAGCAGCATGCTTGTTGACTAGATTGTTACATAGCAGCACAACTATCTATTTACATTTGATAACATTACTACCTCCGTCCTAATTTACTTGGCATCTTAGTCTCTTTAAGTTTTCCCATTTTACTTGTCATCCTCGCTTCCCAATACACTTATATCCATTCCCAATGCATCCCTATCTCTATTTCTCCCCTCCTCGTTTTCAATACATCCCACCTTTTTCACCCTCCTTGATTCCCACGCTTACACCCAGGATGACAAGTAAAAGGGGAAAGAGGGAGTACCTTTTTCCCCGGAACAATTCATATTTACACCCAAATTATTCGCTTCTGAGAGGCAAGGGGTTGCTACCTGCACTATCTACACACACTTGGCTAAATGCGGTTAGCACAAATGTATAGTATATTCTGTCTTCTTCTTTTGTTACTGTGGCCAGAGATCAATGCACACAACTGTTTGTGTTCAGTAATTTTTGTATGGTGCCAATTATGAGGGCACTCTTCTGTTTAATAGAGATAGATGCTATCCCTGGTTTATATGCTCAAACTACTACAATGCTAGCTTGTACTTTATTTCTTTTGGCATGACATTGTTCTTGCACATCGCTGGTTCATCTTAGGTTTACCGAATATCAAGGATGACTTTGGTCCCATCACTTATGGAGATAATACTACCTGCCTTGGTGAAAAATGTTTCCAGTGGCTGCAACCCTCTTAGGGTCATAATATTTAGTGGGGAGCTTCTGGACATATCATTGTGGAAGAGAGTCCATGAAGTTCTGCCAGAGACTACCATTTTGAACCTGTATGGAACAACAGAGGTAATACTATTTTTATCTTTCAGATTAAGTTAACTTTCTTTTTATTGATGTATAGCTACCATTTCCTGTTGATATAAACATCACTAGCATGAGTAAACTTAAATTTTAAGCTAGTACCCTTTTTTTGTAATATGTATATAGTTTAGGATATAATTGGTGCCATATTAATGGCAAATGGATGGGCTAGCCGTAGCTTTAGTGAAGCTCCAATGAATTTTAGGCTTAGGCTTATGATAAGAGTGCTTGATTTCCTGTTTGTTTTATACTTCATCAGTTAGGCATAATCTTGGTGCTATAATGCTATTTACTCCTATATATACAAATCTGGTCGTTTTGGACAAGGTGCAGTCCTTGTTTAAACTTATAAATAATTTATTAATAATACAAGCGAAAATACCTTATCTAGAGTGCGAAAGTGAAAGTAAAAGGCATTGGTGGAGCAGGGTTTCGGGGGTTTTCTCGACTTGCATGAGGTCTTCTTCTTCTTAATGCAATACCGTGGGGGCAGTCTCACCCCCACAGGTCGAGTTTTTTTAAACGACATAATTAGTAGTATTGTCTAAAAGCAAATATATTATCAGCTTGTTTGTGATCTTCTTTGCAACTTAATTCAAAGTTTTCACTCATATTTCAGGTTTCTGGTGACTGTACATTCTTTGATTGCAAAGATTTACCTAAAATTTTGAAGCAAGAAGTAATAAAAAGTGTACCAATTGGATTTCCTATTTCAAATTGTGGGGTTTCTCTTGTCACCAAGGATGGAGTAGGAGATGAAGGTGAAATCTCTGTCAGTGGAGCATGTTTGTTTACTGGCTACTTAGCTGATCCCAAGATAAGTAACTGCTCTGAAGACACTGAAACTTCACCGTATTACAATACTGGTGACTTTGCACGATGCCTGAAGTCTGGTGAACTTGTTTTCCTTGGGAGAAAGGACCGTACTGTAAAAGTTTATGGGCAACGTTTCTCACTAGAGGAGGTAGAATTGACCTTAAGAGAACATCCTGATGTCAGTGGTGCTGTAGTTACTTATCAAGGTCATGGATTGTCAGATTTTACAGCATACCTAGTTTTGAAGAATAATGATGAATGCCAGGAATATACTCAGCACCATGGAGGTGCAAGTTCTTATAAAGATATCATAGCATCAATTAGAAGTTGGCTCATGATGAAGCTTCCACCCGTTATGATTCCTAGGCATTTTCTCCCAATGAAATCATTTCCTTCGACTTCTTCTGGAAAGATAGACTATGTCAAAGTATCAAACTTGGAGTGTGTATTGGGACCTTATGAGATTGGCTCAGAAGGCTATGCAGTTGATCCAAAACTGCAAATTATCAAAAAGGTTTGCCATACCCTTTTCTCCTGAAAAGCTTGTTTTTACTGTTGATTTTGCCGTTCGTCGTTTGTTCCCATTTTCTTTTTTTGCTTTTTTATTCTTTAAGTCATGCCTTGTTGATAGAACTTCTCTTTCATGAGTTACTGATAGAATTTTTGAAAATAGGCATTTTCTGATGCATTACATGTTGATGAAGTTTCTGAGTTTGATGACTTCTTCGCCTTGGGTGGTAACTCGATATCTGCTGCTCATGCGGCCCACAAACTGGGGATCGACATGAGGCTAATTTATGTCTATCCTACGCCTTCTATGCTTTTACATACTTTGCTTCTGGGCAACAGTAGTGTAATCTCTCCTACTAGTGAATTTCATAGCATGAAGAGGTTGAAGATATCTGCAAGCATACCAAGCTCCTTTAATCCAATTTCTACAAATCTGGACAATACCTTTCATGACAAAGGGCAGGAAAAAGGAGAGGATGTACATGATCATATTACTGGGAATTCTGTAAATGAAACAACTGACCAACTTAACAGTAATATGACATCTATTAGTAAATACCAGGAGAAAGACCTCTGCCCTGATACATGTTTGAACGATGGAAGTTTCGATGGCAGACCTTGGATGTTAAACTTTTACTTACAAAAGAAGTGGTCTGTTGGCCGTTGCAATAGATTTATAGGTAGTTCAGGGAAACTACAACCTGAAGATGTTTGCTCCTATGTTCCGTACAAAAATATAGGCCACCTATTGGAACTTTGGAATGTTCCTCTGGATTCATGTGTTGATGCCTCACCTTTGCTCGTCATGAACAATGAGATGATGAACATTTTTATCGGTTCCCATTCACATTTATTTCTCTGCATCGATGCTTGCAGGTGAGCATTGCTTGTTAGATGGATTTGTTTTTTCTGAGTTATTTGAAACTAGAATAGACTAATAGTTTAATGCACCTTTTATGCTCTAGAATATCTTTCTTTTAGATTGTTCTATTAGTTATTTTAAATTTGATTCAATGAGAATTCGGGCATGGTTGGTTGCTGCCTAGGAGCACATGCCTGGCTCAGGCAGTAGCGAGTGCCTGAGGATGCTGCCTGCCTCAGGCACATTTCTCAGGAGAAATCAAGCAGTCAAGTATGCCCTTAGATCTATCTGGTGTGTGAATATTGACTTTTGTTTGAACTTTTCCTCAATCATTATGCAGTGGTTCTGTGAGGTGGAGTGTCACATTGGAAGGACGTGTTGAGTGTTCTGCCAGTATAACTGGTGATTTCTCAGAGGTAACATTAACTCACCCCATGCAACAAAAAAAAAAAAGAAAGAAAAAAAGTTTGAGCAGCCATTCATGGTATATATTCTGTGCAGGTTGTTGTTGGATGTTATAAGGGGAAAATTTACTTCCTTGATATGTCTACTGGAGAAACATGCTGGACCTTTCAAACTGGCGGGGAGGTACTTTGACGTGGGAAACTTTGTTTTTAATTAAGAATCATTTGTGTTTATGTTGGTATTTATTTTGTTGATGCAAGTTCAGAATCGAGTGTTTAAAATATTACAATTCCAACTGCTGTAAAATGTTCGGGTGTTTTTGTGGTGCGTATTATTTGATCACAGTGGAATTTTCCCATCTCTAATTGGTGGATCTTTCAGGTAAAAATGCAACCAGTTGTCGACAGCACAAGGAACTTAATATGGTACCATTTATTCTCCCTCATCTTTTTCATTTTACTTTTCTCCACTGTACCTTAGTGTTCCTCATGTTTCCCCCAGTATATACACTATTTGCTTTTCGGGGAAAACATATTTATTTATGCAAAATAAGTCTTGGTTCATGTGGATATAGTGGTTTATCCTTTTTGTCCTCTTCTATCAGAGGCGTGATAGAAAATGTGCACACAAGATACCTCTGATTCTCTGTAGCTGATTTTTTAATTAATATCACTGTTTCATATAATTTGCAGGTGTGGCTCATATGACCAGCACTTTTATGCACTAAATTATAAGGATCGTCGCTGCATATACAAAATTTCTTGTGGTGGAAGCATCTATGGTTCTCCCGCTATAGACTTGGTATTGTCTCTTGTTGTACTAAGCATATTTATTTTTGATGCAAACAAAAAATTGTAGATCGTAAATATGGAGATGGGATGTACTAATCTTTCATAATCTGTACTGCCTCCTTGCAGGCACAAAATATGATCTATGTCGCATCTACGAGCGGTCTTGTGACTGCAATATCATTTGAGGTACCCAAGATCTACTTTGATAAGTTTCAAAGGCAAAAGCACACTTGTTTGTGTTTTTTCCTCATTAGCACATTGTCGATTCCATGGGATGTATTCTCTTCAATAAAATTTTGTGGTACAAACGAAAACACTAGTAGCCTCTCAAAATTCAAGTTTTGGAGTTTTCACTGGTTTCTTTTGGTGGTATCAGAGACTGCTATTCAGAATGGTTTGGCAATACGAAGCTGGTGCACCAATATTTGGTTCTCTCGTCATAGATCATAAAAATGAGAAAGGTATTTCTTTGATGAGTTCATGTGCAAGAGTATTCTGGAAATATCCATACGCTATGTCAAATTGTCTTCACAAGAAAAAGGAGTTCTGAGGTTACAATACCTTAGCATCAATCCATATGTGTGGAATCTTAGTGCAATTCTGCATTGATAAAGTATAATTTGCTGGTTATATACCATCATGTTTAATGGACAAGGTCTCTGCTTGTAGGATACATTTACCTTTTAATTTCATATCAGTAAAGCATTATATACAAGTATTGCCTCTTAGAATCAACAAAATTGGCATGAGTTATGTACATGCGAATCTGAGGCAACATAGGCTTTCCCTCTTAGAATCAATTGCGAGTCTGCTATATAGTCTTTCTTCAGTGCACAAATGGCAGATTAAGCTGATTAGTGCTTTTCAATGTGCAGTTATTTGTTGCTTGGTTAATGGCCAGGTTATTGCATTGGACTTACAAGGCACTGTTGTTTGGAAGGTACATATTAATATTCTTTTGCGCTTTTCTGTGTTTTTATATCCAATTGAAATATGCTAGCCTGTATTTATTGTTGATGAAGTAAAAAAGGTGCTCCTGGAACTTACAATTATTTCATCCTCTTTATTATTTTAGTTCAGATTGTTGTTAACATTTGTTCACACTAATATTATTGCAGTTGATCCCATTTTCTTGTGCTGTGCCTACTCATCATATTTGTTAATGCACGTAGTTACAGCTAACTCTTAATGAACCAGGCAACTGTAAGTGGTCCTATTTTTGCTGGTGCATGTTGGTCATCCACCCTCCCTTCTCAGGTATATTTTCTGTTTATTTGCATTCTTAGTGATTATGTTTTCATGTTTACTATGGACAATGTTCATGCAAATTGTACATTCTTGAATGTGCAATATTCATATCAGATACCACAACTTTTGAAAATAAATAAAGAAAAGAAGATAGGCAGGCTGGTTTGGCCCTGGCTTGAGCTATACTAGGTATTAACTTGATGCATACCCAATTTATAGGAAGCTAAGAAAATCTTTTGTGTTATGTAATTGACAGGTGCTGGTTCCTTCCCGTGATGGCAGTTTATACTCTTTTGATATTGTAAGTTTTAATTTCCTTATGCTGCTCTTCTTTTTAAGTCAATAAACCTTTTATATAGCAACTAATGAATCATGCTTATTAAAGAGGTTGCTGTATAATGGCTAATCCTTACATCTATTATTTTTTACTCTGTGGTAATTGAACTTATCTTACTGCTCTGTTTTGTTAAAAGGATTTGTATTTCTTTCTGATGCTAACGTAGCCATCGCTGATATATCTTAAAACACATTTCTAACCAAATGATCGGTGCTTGCTGGTTTATGAATAACAAGTTGAACAAGGTTATGTTCACAGTAAATCTTAGCTTTTTTTATATAATTTCAGTTCATTGAAAAGATACATAAATACTAGTGCTCTTTTCTTGCACTTTGGTAGAACATAACATTGTGCGAAGTGTTTTTTTATTTATGACATAGCAACAAAGTCAATTAATGTTATTGTTGCAGTCTTCTGGTGCTCTTCTTTGGACGTACAAAGTTGGGGATCCAATTACTGCATCTGCTTTTGTCGATGAGTTGTTAATATCAGAGTCAGAGCCATTCGGACCATCTGAGAGGTGCTGAATAGCCATTAGCAAATTTATATCAATAAATTCAACATTGTTGCCTTTTGTTTCAGAATTGCTTGTATATGCACAAGCTCTGGGAAGGTCCATGTCATTAGGATTGGAGCTGATGTCAAGCTGGAGAAAGTTGGTGAAGGTGAAGAATGTGGGTTGGTCCAAGGACTGGCATCCATTGATCTTCCAGGCGACATATTTTCATCACCATTGATGGTTGGTGGACGCATCTTTGTTGGATGCAGAGATGATCGGTTACATTGTCTATCAGTGACCATATAATAGCTCGATACATTTCTTGGCATCAATTATTTTTATTATAGACCATTTTACCGATCTGGTAGATTATCAGAGTAAACAGAACAGATGCTGAGAGCAGAACAACGGCAACCCATGAACGAACCTCAAGTCTTTAGATCCTCATTCACGAAAGGCTCATAAGCTAGTTATTCAGTAACACGTGCCTAGTCTGAATTCTCCACTGTAAAAGGAGTTAGACCTTGACAAGGATGCTCATCACAGCATTACATTGTTAACACTGGATCTACCAAAGTAAATCTGACGACTAATAGTTCCTTTAAAATTTCTCGCTTACATAGGTAACCTGAGGGATTATATGAATAAAGACCGCTGACTAGCCACCACAATCTTGGCTACAAAATCTCAATTTCAAGGCAGTTGCTTATCCAAGGAAGTTCATGATCACCAGGTGGAGCACCAGGTTGCACAGAACAAAGTCAGTAAAAGCCCTTTCAGGGGGGAGATCCTGTAGAAAATATTAGAACTGCAACGTGACGAAACAATGTGAAGGGCAAATGATCCTAGCAAATGAGGATGAAAGTAACATCACCTTAAATTCCTTGTTATCTTTGTTCACTTGAATACGGAGACAAACTGATAAAAAATTAGTGTTCGTCATATATAATTCAGTCAATTTAATAGTTTAATCAGAATTGAAAGGCAGTTAAGAAATTTCCACCTGCTAGTACTGCAGTTCCTATGCATGAAAGGACCCCTGAGAGGAATGAGTTGAAGGGAAATGTCCCAACTAATGCCATGTAAGCAACCTGTTTGGAAATAAAAACAGCAGTCCAATAATAAGTACCATAAAGCTGAAGGCATTTGCAGTAACATGAAAAGGCCAAACTATCACATTTTCAATAAGGGTGTAGGAACGTCTAGTCACCAATGAACTTTTGGGGCACTAAATACCATGATACTACTAGAAATGGAAGCAATGCTAAATGCACTATTGTGCTAATATATCCACACAATCTAGTTCTCAGTTGGAAGGCAAAGCAAACATTTGCATCTGAGTTTGTTCTCAATAAAATAAAATAAAAAAACTGTCACTAACGAACATATTTGCTTGTGTAGTTTACCGTACTTCACCATTTTTAATGTTTAGTGAAAATGCACCAAAGGAAAGATATGTACATACTTAGGGTTACTCAGGTCACAAACAATATTTCGAACTCTTTAAAAACAAATGTCATCAACTGAAGAAACAAGTTTTTTTTTTTTTTCATTTCTCACCTGAATGAGAGCAGTAGCAACAGCGAAAAGCACATACAGGTCAATGATCTGTAGGTACAACACGCGACGAGAGTCAAGGATCAGCTGATCAGCTGGAGGCTATTGATGACAGTAAATGGTTTTGAGGAGGAGAGAACGGTCAAAACAGGGTACCTTAAGATTCGCTGGTGTAGCAGCATAAGCCCTGCTCAGGGACTGGATTAGAACCCTTGCATCACTCGTGGCCCGTGGCATTCTGAAAACCTCGTGTCCTATACTTCAAACTGATCAGAATGCAGGCAAGTAAAATTCAGATTTTTAGGAACGCAGGAGATTTTCATTCCCCCAAAAAAAAAAAGGAATGCAGAAAATTTGATCTAGGATTTTCTTACGATTCATGAATCCAGACCGCCAACACCCATGCGCTCACATGCTATACTCCCAAACCCCAATTTCCTCTCCGCTAGATCTAAATCTGACAGCAAAAGAGGAGGTAAACCGGCAACGATGAGCAGAGCATTTGGACTTTTGGAGCGCCTCTGATCCACTCACAGCAAGAGAAGAAAGATCCCGCATGACGAAGGAGGCAGACCATCCGAAAACACGGGGTAAGGTTCATTACCGAGAGCAGCAGCGTCGCGTGGCTTGGTGGAAGGGGAAGAAGCGCCCCGCCCCGCCTCGCGTCGCCTGGTCGCCGGAGAGAGTTCCTCGTCAGTTTGGGAGAGACGACGCCGCGACCCGAGGCTCTGGCTGGCGTATGACTGAATGGGGTGAGGCCCAAATGATTCAATAAGGATAGATGGGCCTGTTTCAAGCGGCCTAAGAACCTAAATCCAGCCCATACACATAAATTGGGCCTAGTGCATTCGAACGAGGCCTTAATTTTTTTTTTTTGCCTCTCAGAGAAAAAAAAACTACAGGGTCGCATGCGAAAGGGGAAAATGTCGCAGTCGTCCTTCGAATACTCACTGCAGTTACTGGTACCGTTCATCGAGACAAAGCCTCTTAATCAATCACTATCGGATTAACACACACGCTAAGTCTGAATTTGAATTGGTCGTGCAAAGGGCGCATGCTTCGACTTGTTCATGCCTTGCCGGTGCACGTCAGACATGGTCAGACAAATCCGCGTTGATTTGGTTAGCATGCAGACAGACCGAGCAAGGTCATACTAACAGTGGAGAAGCATGCCTTGCCTTTTTCACTGTGCATTTTACAATTCAGAAAAGCCGATGCAGCAATCATACACGTGGAACAGATATGTAATCGAACACAATGCACATCTTTGAGATGAGAGTGAGCAGTGGAACGCTCTAAACCTTGGAATTTTTGTACTCGTTTACAGATCCAACAGAACCAATCCTCATCTCGGAACAGAAGGGAGAAAAAAAACCTGCGAACAAAAGAACTATTATGATCCATTACAGCATCATTTTTCGACCAAAACGAACGCCTAAACATTTGCAGCCAGATTTTTCTTCCCGCCGGCTCTGATAACCAACGCTGCAGGAACTGTTTGACCGAAAGAATTCATGTGATGATTATCTGGTATAATGAGCTCAGGGGAACGTGAAGGATCCACCAATCTGCGAGTTCTGGGATGGCGGGTTGATGGCCACCCACAGCAGCGAGATGGTGATGGCGAGGAGGCCGGACCACACGAAAACGATGGTCGGCGTCCGCCCTCTCCTCCCCATCAGCCCCTTGGCGAACGGGTACAGGTGAGCCAGCACCCAGAAGCTGAAGAACACACCACCAAGAAGCCTGCTCCACTGGGGGATATCGCTGTATATAGTACGGCTGAAACCGACAGCGATGGCAATCAGGTTCACCATCATGATGACGATCGGCGGGATCATGAGCGATGTCCACTTGACAATGTAGAGGTCAGCAAACTCATCGTCCACATCATCTCCACCGGACTTGGATGTCAGTGTGAAGGAGATCTCGATGCCAGCAATCACCTTGAGAAGCCCCTGGAGCACAGCAGCAAGGTGGGCACTCG
>BCLG01005402.1:2113-13481 GCA_001602295.1 Zoysia matrella | reverse complement strand
CCGAGCCTCGACCGTCCGATTTGATCGCATTAGATCCCCCTCAATTTAAATTCCGACCGCCCGATCTAAATCCAAGCGCCCACAGTGTGCCACGTCGCTCAATTAACCACACCCATCCGATCCAAATCCGACACACCACATTGAGCCACGTCACCCAAATAATCAGATCCGTTCAATTTGAAATCAACGGCCTAGATTAATTCCCGAATTAGAAATAAAAATAAATTAGATTTTTTATTGCGTCAGCATGACTAATCATGATGTCAGCATACCCGATTAATTAAAATTAATTAGATATTAGATTAATTAATTTTAGATTAACCAATAATTATATAATAGTTATTTAATAATTAATTATTTAATAATTAATTATGACCATTTTACAAAAAAGCCGCTATACTTATTTTTAATTATAAATTAGTCCCTGTCGAGTGACAAATTTATACTTTAGCCCTTGAACTTTTTGGTAATTACATTTTAGTCCTCCAATAATTTTGTAATTTACAGATAAGCCCCCAGTAATTAATTATTAATTACAGATTAGTCTCTGAATCTCATAAATGTCATAACTTTTGATCCGTAACTCCGATTTCAGCAAATAATATATCAAAACGATCGTATCAAAATAATCTATGCATTCATGACATCATTATACTGATCTTGTTTTGTTTGGTTGCACTTGAGTGATTGTTTGTGTTCTCGTGCGATAGACGATTTCATCCTGGAGCTGCAATTCGTCGAAGACTTCCAACAGCAAGAGTTCGAGATCGTCGACTTTTACTCTCAAGATCAGCAAGGCAAGTGTCTTTGACCATCTTGTGCCTATTTTTTTTAAAACATCTATCTTGTAGATCGCATGCTTGTGTCAAATTGACTGCGTACCTATTAATAAAAAATTCTTAGTTTTTCATATTATGCCTTGTCGCCTTAGTTTACTTACTGTTGGGTAGATCACACGCTTAGATTGTTGCTGTTGGGTTGGGTGTATTTAAATGGATCTTTATACATGCTTCACGAGGATTAATAGGAGATTAATAGCAACTTGGATAGTGATAGATTTGGGCGATATGGTTGGTGTGGGACTGTGTGCAGGGTTACTGGCACTATTCTTTGGTAAGCTATCTTCTCAAATCTAAGGACCGGTTCGTGGAGCGATCACCCATGTGTTTTCGTACAGCCACGATGCGGCGCGGCCTGGCGTAGTAAGTGATGAAAACCAGTTCTGTGCGTGCCAAACGGTGAAGCGAAGAAAGCGGGTTACGCCTGGATCTGTCTGGAGAGGGATGTGTGAGGAAGGGAGGGTTACTCCCGGGAACCATTCGGCACAAGAGGAGGCCTCTTGGGTTCCGGTTAGTGCCCGACGGGTGAAACTTTAGTGAGCACGTACAAGCTGGCGGAAGTTATGAAAAAGCCTTGTAGTGATCTCTTGGCCCTCACACCAAAGAAAGTGTGCGAGTGCGACGGCACAGGCATAATAGAGATTCTTTTTAGTCACCTGGCAACACGGGATGAAATCAATACTCGTGAGAAAATTTGTACAACCTCTGCAGAGTGTAAAACTGTCATGACAGCCGTACTCATGGTCACGAGCATTGCATGGACTTTCACATGATTAACGGGTATTGGTATTGGTTTGGTTTGGTGAATCACGGTGGGAGACTATGATTTGGTTCTGTTACTTATTTTACTGGTTATAGGTGTGATATCTTTCACTTAGTAAGTAGGTGTTTAATAGGAAATATATGTCTTTAATGTGTGTTTTTATGCAATTAAACTCTATATTGCATATTCTTTGATATTTATCACATGTCATATACTTCTCACACTTGCTGAGTACATCCTGTATTTAACCTTGCCTTTATAATTGCTGCTCAGTAGAGGAAGAACTTTGAGAGAACATTGAAGACTCTGGAGCCGACGTCTAGGCGAGCTATTCGGTCAACTGGCTGTAGAGCTCAAGACGTTTTTGTTTCGTTTTCGCTGCTTGGTTTGTAATTTAATAAGACTCTCAGTCTATTTTTGTAATAGTTTAGTTATTCGAGACATTGTTCTGTTTTATTTTTAATGAAGTTACTTTATATGTGAAACTTGTTCTGAGCACGCATAAAAAATCATTCGATTTTAGCCATAAAACCGAATGCGACAACAACCAAGACGACAACAGGTGGATCTGGGGCAGCACATGCCCGAGAAGAGGAGGCGACGACTCAATGTAGACGACGCTGAAGGGCAACTGCTCATAGGAGCCCGAGCGGCGGCTGCTGATTGGAACTGGGAGCCCCCAGATGCGACAGAGCCATGGCGAGGAGAGCTGGCAGATCCGGCAAAGCCGTGGTAAGGAGAGCTGCGGCCACACCTGATGAAGAATACAGCAACGCGCGACGGCTTGTCGGGGCGCCACATCAGGAGAATTGGTGCGGAGAATAGCTGGCAGCGGGAGCCAGGCGTGAGGTAGCTAAAGGTTACCGGTGGCAGCCAAGGAAGATGCCCTTGGCTGCAGTAGGCGACGGAGGAACAGCTCACCATGGGAAGGCATCTTCGAGGTGGTGCGACAAGGGATGAGCCACACAGGAGCAGCTCGCCAGAGAGAAGGCAGCGGCGGAAACTGGACCTGTTGAGATCGAGAAAAAGGAGTACCGCAGAGTGTTGTAGCACGTGAAGGAACAATGTGGGTAGTATAGCACGGCGGGTTGAATTCATGGTACCTCAGCACCGAGGAGATCCAGCGGCCAACAAGGTCTGGTGTCGTTGGGCAGGAAGACGATACAAAACCGAGGAGTAGATGGAGAGTCGGCTGCACGACAAAGCCCGAGATCTGAACTAGCAATTAGGGAAAATCAGCATGGTACTGTAGCATAAACAATGATGTCGCAAAATCTTTATATATTAAATGTCGTGCGTTCTCTCAACCCTCATTGCGTCACATCATTTTAAAAAATATTAACCGTCGAATTAAAATCTAACAGTGAATATTAGGATAACGGTGAATATTAGAAAGAAAAAAAATCTTTTCTCGGTCCATAGGAGCGTGCTTCTATTAGGCGAAAGTACGGTCATACTATCATCCTAACTTTTTTTTAAGTCTACACACTCTCCTGTCACAGTTAATTTTGTCTTATTTAATAAAATAAAATAAATATCATATATTTTTTATATTTTTATTTATTTAAAATATGATTTATAATTTTATGCATTTCAAAAACATGAATTATGATGGTGTCTTTCACTGAACAGAAAAAGTCCTAGGAATATTTCAAAACATCCTTTGCTATAAAACACAACGGTCTAATTGAATTCTAGCTTCTCGCAGTTGAAGCATATTCAGCACTATAATTTGATTTCATTTAGATTACGACTAAAAAATCTGCGCAGCAATTGTCGCACTTTTTGTGTATGTTTATTATAAAAGATATAAGAGAAGTTGTTATAAATTTATTTTACTTCTATATCTTACAAGTATATGCTACAATTAAAAACCTTTATATGTTATGAAAATGTATATTTAGATAACTTAAATTATTTTATCTTTTAAAAATGTTCTTTGATTACTGTAAGAACTAAGATTCAATCTTTTTCCCGCTTACAACTCTGGTCTAAAAAAATAGTAGCTTTGAACGCAATGTTTTAATCAAACATTATCAATATAAATTAGAAATAATTTTAAATTTATTAAGTTACAAAATTAGAAATAATTTGTTTCAAAAATACTTTCTTAAAAGCGTACCGATGCTACTTTTTATTAAATATTTTATAGATAACAAGGGTCACACTTATGCTTTGAAGACCATGTCGACAACTTTTTTTAAGACCGAAGTATATATTTATGTAACTTTGCCATCTATGTCAAGGCAACTATACTTCTATTTGTTAAATAATAAATTTAAAATATACTACTTTAACTAAAGATACACAACAAAAACATAGGCAAAAAGCGCGGCAATTGCCTACCACTTTTGTGCGCTTAAGCATGCCCAAGCTCTGAGTCACTGCTCACCTAGCGCCTTTTTTCTGTGGGTCATGATACCAATTTTAAGCATTAACTTCTAGAACTTCATGCTAAATGTGTACGTATACTAATTTGTGGCCCTGGATGGCGTGAGCATCAAATACTCGATCAATTCCACTGATAATGCTCTTGAATATTCAAATATAGAGTTTGGCTTGTTCACCAATGAAACACTTGATCAGTTTTATCGGTATTGTGAAGCAATATTGCTCTGATTCTACAACAATTCAGCTGCTAGTTCTTGGCACAATAAAATATTTATGGGTGTTAATCTGCGAGAACTTGCTTAGGACTAAAATGCCTTGTTATGTGTTGATGTGTTAATTTTGTGAACAAGAGAAGGTGGGAGCACACGGTTCAGGTGGCTCATGGCAGTTGGACTTGCAGTGTAAATATTATCTTGCTTAAAACAAGTTCTAGTATGGCATTGACATAGAAGAGCATTATTTTAATATTTCCTTATATGTTTTGAGTCCAGGCCGAATAAACCGTCATGCACATGATATGATCTACTGAGGTTGGTGTGTAGAATTAGCGCAGTTCTGCTGAGAGACCCAGCCATGTAAGGGCCAGAGTTGCTTTTGCAAAGGTATGTTTGTGAGACCACCGCCTCCAAGAGCCCTAGAGGGCGCTCCCCTCTATCTATCGAAGTTTGTTTTTGCTGATGCTTGTTACATGTGTGATTGAAACATGAGAATTTTGTTGTGGGGAAGCATCAAGGCCAGGTGTTTATCTTTTTTGAGATCATGATTACTTGTTCACGGCTGGAATGATTGGCCTGCTTCTGTTCTGTGTAATACAAGTTCTATTTGTTGAGTATTGCCACTGTGTTTTGCATTAGATTATTCTCTTGTATTGCTCAGTTACCAAACTTCTTGGTTTGGAGATATCCATCTGCTTTTATTGCTATTGCTATTGCTATATTCATGGGGGGAGACAAGCACAAAACAAGCTGCTGTTGGAGTTAATGGAACTTATTTTTAGGATTGGTTTGCTGTGACTTTGATTAGTTATTTTTATAAATTTAATTGGTTAATATAAAATTTATATTTTTAGATTCATTATGAAAAATATTTAATGTATTTATATATTGATAAAATTAATTAAATTTATATAAATTATTGATCAAAGTCACCGTTAACGAATTCTAGAAATAAAATTTATATAAATTATTGATCAAAGTCGCAGTTAACGAATTCTAGAAATAAACTTCTATTGAGAAAGAGGTAGTAAGTGGATCATTTTTGCTTTGCTGGTAATTAGTGTTAGTATCCTGTTGATTTCAGAAACGCCAGGGCACGCCACAATTAATAAAAAACAGATCTAATGTTTTCTATCCAAGCAGCATGATTTAGCCATGATGTATTTATTCTTACAGGAGAATCATCTTCAAGAGATGCATTATATATTCTGTTTACTCATCATATCCTCAGTTGCAATTATAGCGCCCATGATCAATAGCCATTCCAACATGGATTTGAGGATCTTCTCAACTGGAAATATGAACCATGTTAACTATTGTGATTTCGCACCCACACGTGCCTTGCGAGCCCCCAAAAAGGCCTAACTCAGCCAAATGGCCCAACTTATCCGTCACAGGTTACAGGGATTTGTCTACAGGATAATATAATTATGCCGCTTAGTTTGCACAGCATTGTCTGTTTTGATTTTGTCTAGAAGCTATCAAAATGATTTTTTTTCATAGCACCCTACATTCGGTATTTAAAATTTTTAGCAGCCGTAATGAGATATATAAGAGAAAAATGTGTGAATGCTTTTGAACATGAGCACTTTTCCTCTCTTCTAATGATGTATATCTCAGTTAAAAGAGCATTCACAACTTTTTCTTTTCTTTCTCTCTCACCTTGACTGCTAAAAAAGTTTAAATAATTAACACAATGTGATACAAACAAAAAATGTTTTTAGAACACAATCAATACGTGTAGTCTGATCTGAACAAAGCAACTAACAGATAGTGTGCCATAGACAAATGGCAGCAGCCCTAAATCTAATCCCCATTCTAGAGTCTTTAGATCTTAAATTGAAACATAAATGAGTTAAATTACATATATTTTAACATTAAATATCAAATGAAAGTTTGATTGTCCTACTGGACTATGCTCGGGTTGGCCCAGTAGGTATAGTCGTCGTGCTTCGAGCCGGTCCAACCCGCCTACCAATCGTGACTTGCTATGCTCGAGCCGGGCTAAGATGGCTTGACTTCGTGGCGGCCCATTTGACTTAGACCACTTGGCCAGGGATACCTTCACCTATCGTCCTCCTTTGCAACAACAGCCAACCCATCCCAACAACAGTTGGGTTGAGTAGGGAGGAGCTGAGGGAGCCGACCGACAACCAGCAAAGGTGCTAGTGATCTTGCTCTTGGAGTTCTTCGAGTTTGTGCTAGTGATCTTGCTCTTGGAGTTCTTCGAGTTTTTTCAACATCGTGATGGCACATTTCACATTAAATGAGAAGAATGATGCAATTTTATAATCAAGATTCTACGACTCAAATCAACTTGGCTCGACTTCAAACAGCTGCACACTGAGAATTAAAGCAACTAGACACTACAACAAATATGACCATAGACACGAGACCCAGTTGGATAAGCAAACCTAGCACCAAACTGACAGACACCAAACGAGCCTTCACACCAGGGAGTGGAGTGAGGCAAAGCACAACCAACGACCATGGTGATGTAATGCTTTTGCTGGCAGCAAAGGAGGACCTCAACAGTGCCTCTAGAGAGATTACGACATCCATAGACATCATTGTGTCGTTTCAGCACATCGTTGTTAACTTTTAATATTAATTTTAATTATTTATCTTATTAAAAAAAATTTGGTAAATACCGGCTAGGAAGAGGCTAAGCGCGGCGCTGGGGCATCAGGGGAGAACTGGCAGGCTGCAGTCACTACTGCCGACGACGCCGTAGTTGACGTTCCACGGTGCCTCCTGTCCCGTCTCTGTTTCTGGCCAGAGTCGCCGGTTGGCAAGAAAAGCGCCGCCGCGCCAGTGGGGGCAACGATCTGCAATCGACAGCCCAGCAGTCGTCCTCTCTCGTTTCTTCCTCGTCACCAACCATCTTTGCCTGCCACTTGGCCATGGCTAGCAGCAAGATGACAACTTTCTACCGGTTTGCAGCATCAGCTATTGATCATCTTAACAGCATTTATCTAATCGGATCTGAATACATGATCTAACCCAAGCAGAATAGGTCTCATGCTGTTACACGCACAGTACCAACAAAATGCCATATAAATAGGTCTCGCACATATTCCATCGCATTGCCAACACTCAAACAACCAAGTGTTCCCAACACAGGCCAAAGAGTCCACCTGACCGATCAAATCAACTAACACAAAACTTGAAAGAAGTTTTTCGACAAATGAAATTCATAACCACAAAAAAGTTATTACAATGATAAATCCATTTTCAGCAGCATGTAAGCTCTGAGATTTCATCATAGCAGACTCCGGGTTTAGGGTAATTAATAGGAGGTAATATCAAGAAAATAAACTCAAAATGGCACGTATTGTTCCCTGTCCCAGGTAACACATACATTGTCAAATATGAACATTCAATGTTATGCAAAGAGTCAGCCTCCAAAACAAGCCTGGTCCATGTCACATAACTTCTATCCATCATTGACACGTATGTATAGAACCAACAGCCACCACTGAACACTGCTGTCACAAGCATCTTCATCAGTCTCTGGTTGACGCCGCAAGCCTGTTGTGGCCAGAATCATCCTCATCGCTCTTGTGTAACAGTGCATCAATCATCTCTGAATCATGTTCATCTCTATTACCTGATTCCACAGCGCCCTTCTCTGCATTGTGTCCACCTATCTTCTCTGAATCCACAGCAGCCTTCCCTACATCTGATTCCTTGTTTGAATCCATAGCAGCCTTCCCTGCATCAAGTTTCTTGTCTGAATCCACTGCAGGTTTTTCTTCAATGTCTCCCTTCGCTGATCCCACATCAGTTCCTCTCTCCACATTGTCCTCGCCGCTATTTTCTAAATGGATGTCATCATTCACAGGATTCTGGCGGCCTCCTCCAACAGCTTCATAATGTACGAAGCGGGTCTCAAGGGCCTCAAGACGGCGCCTCATGTCACCGACTTCCTGCTCTATCAAGAAAAGCCTCTCCTTTAGCGTGAGATTCTCCTCCTCCAGGCGAGCCACATGTGCATCCTGGTCATAGTCGTCGTCGTCCTCAAACACGTATCCACCAGCATCCTCCCCGGCAGCAGGGTACACCATCTCAAAGCGGCTGAGGTCATGGTCAAGGCGGCGCTCAACCTCGACGTGCTCCTCAACATCGCTGCCACTGGAATTCCCATCGTCCTCATCGTCATCAGACAAGGGGGCGTTGGGTTGTGGGGAGCTGCGGAGGCGGATGAGGCCCTTCATGGAGCCGTAGCCATCGACGCCCCACTGCGCCTGCGCCATGTCGGCGAGGCCCTCACGGGAAGGGGAGAGGCGCGGGGTGGGGAGGACAGCGGGCGTAACAGGGTAAGGGGAGACGAGGGAGGCGATGCCACCAGCGCGCTTAGCCCGGATGATGTACGAGGTGGTGTTGCGGGGGGCGGCGGCCTTGAAGTGGCGGCGATTGGTGGCGCGGTTGGGGCCAGGAGGGTTGTGATTCTTGAACCATCGGCGCGCCTTGGCCCGGTTTTGCACCTGGAGATCGCCGAGGGCCGGAGGCTGATAGCCGGCGGCAGAACTGGGGGGGTTCTTGCGCTTCCACCCGCGGTTGGGCGGAGGGAGGAAGGGCTGCGGAGGAGGCGGCGGCGCGGTGAGATCGTCAGATGGTGGAGCGGGAGGAGGGACCCACATGGGGAAGCTTCGGCTCATCATCTGGCTCGGGTCCATTCGGGGATCGATTTGCACCTCCTGCCTCTCCTTCAACGACGGTGGTTGGAGCTGCTCCAAGGGTTCGTCGGATCTTGAGATGCCCGAAAATGGGATCCCACGGACTCGAGGAACCCTAACCCTAACCTTTGATCGCAGGGGGGACGAGGGAACGAGGCGAGGACAAGAAGGCACGAGAGGCGAGGACGGGACGAGAGGGGTCAACCGGCCAGCGTGGAGAGGTGAACTTTTATGACCTCACTCCGTATATCAGATGAGACGAAACGGATGGTTCAGATTGGTTCAATCGGTACCAACAGACCCATCTCGAAATGAGGTGTTCATAAATCAGAAAAAGCTTATTTTTTTTATTTTAGGCTCTTTGTTTATTTTAGAGAATCAATTCACATTCACAGAATTAAACAAAAATCACTTCTCCTAAAAAACAGTATTTAGCAGAGCTTCTTTTGATTCTGTTTAAAAATGAGAAGTTAAGAGCTATGTCAAAACGGCCCTAAGACTAACGATTACAAACTGCGTGAAAATCAGATGATTTTCTGTGAACCGTTAAAAAAATTGAAAGAATTGGAAATGTAAACGGAACCAGTGAAACGGTCAGCTTCAAAATTTAAACAAAACTGATGAAATTTGTTGGCAAATATTGGTGAAATTTGAATTTAAATTTGAAATAGTTTTTGACAAGTTTTTCTAATTCTCAGGAAAATTATAAAACCAGGCTAGACCAGTATCCACGATACGTCCAGTAACTCAAACTCTGACAACGATTATATTTTAGGGTTTGTGATTTGACTTATCAATTTAGTGTGCAGAGAATTTAACAAAAAAAAAATATTGTCCTTAGAATAGGAGTATGCGCTACTCTCTCTATTTGAAATTGTTGTCCCCCACTTAGTTTAAATTTGAACTACCTAGCGATTACAATTTTATTTTACAGTATATAATGCTAATCACTTCTGCTTGCGCGGGTCATGAGGACACATACACGCTACAAAGCTAAGAAGCAAGCAATAACAATTTTACAACAAAAGAGTATACTCCTACCGGTATAAAAAGAAAGTTATTTTGATACTATTTTAGAGAAACATTAGGAATATAAATTAAGTAGTTTTTTGAAAATTATATGATAAGATTTGCCTTAAAAAGTATTTTCATATATATATTTTATTTATTTACTTTAGAATAATATTTTTATAAAAAATAAGTCAAAATCTTTATATATTAAAACCCAAGCGTTATCTGATAGCTCGTTGCGCCACGTCACCTTAAAAAATATTAACTGTCAGATTAAAATCTAACGACGGATATTAGAAAAGACAAAAAAATCATTTCTCCGATCAACATAGAAGCGTGCTTCTACTCGGCGAGAGCAGGCATGAACGGTCGTGCCATCGCCCTAAGTTTTCTAGGTCCACACACTATCTTGTTACAGTTCTTTGCATTGATAGTGAAATAATAAAATATATATATATATTAAAACCAGTGGATTTTCTTTAAATATATGAAGTTACATCATCAATAAATTCTAGATCGTCAGATCAATCCTCTGGTGCTCTGTAACTCTTGCTTTTAGACCCTTTATAAAACCAGAAATAAAGTGCAACTTTGTTCTTCCATCAATTCTGAATAGTTTTTGAACTTAAAAATCTTGTATAGTTTTACACTTAAGTCCTTAAAAAACATAAAATATGTGCCGGGTCTTTTCACCATCCAAAATCTTATACATAGATCATTTATGAATAACTCTTTTTAGCTATTACGCAGCACAAGAAGCGTCGCACTGCAACAAAGGCACTCGCACTCCTCTAGCGGTGATTTTATTTGTTGTGATTAATAAAGTGAGGAATTGCTTTTGTTTCTTATTATACTTTCTATCGTCGAACCCGAGCTACTATTTATTTATTACGAACTACAACATTGTTAGTTACTCTACTATGTGTCTCCTTTCAAACAAAATTTTAAAGAAATGATCAACTTCTGTGTAGAACTCTTAGTTTTTAAAAAATTGTAATTTTCTCAAGTTCATTTTTGATTGAGATAAATCTACTTCACCACTCAAAAGTG
Source organism: Zoysia matrella (assembly GCA_001602295.1). Classification (NCBI taxonomy): domain Eukaryota; kingdom Viridiplantae; phylum Streptophyta; class Magnoliopsida; order Poales; family Poaceae; genus Zoysia; species Zoysia matrella. The sequence goes on along the minus strand of BCLG01005402.1, from coordinate 2,533 downwards.
TATGTAACTCTTCAACTATAAAACTAGACACTTCACATCATTGACTATTTAAACTGTATAAATAACTTTCGAAAGTGATATTAGAAGTGGTTCTGCTGACCCCCTCTGTTCTGATCTTGTTGTCACCGTTGATTTCTAACATGAATTTTGACTATGGTCATATTTAACTTTTTATAAATTTCATATATTATAATTTGCTTTATCATTAAAGTTATTTGAATCACAACTTAAAAATTTACATATTTGAATTAATTTTTTAAATAAGTTGAATAGTCAAAGATGATATTAAAAATCAACAGTAATCAATAATTTAGGAATAGAGAGAGTATGTGGTAGTATAATGACATAGATATAAGAAATTAACTATAACTGTTTTGTTAAATCAAATTTACTTTTGCAATAGATTCAATAGAACTATTC
>BCLG01005401.1:0-25943 GCA_001602295.1 Zoysia matrella | reverse complement strand
TGACAGAATTAGGCTCAATGTTCATCTTGCTGATGAACTCAAATGCTTGTTTCAGCAATCCTGCACGACTCAGCATATCAACCATGCAACCATAGTGCTTGATATTGGGCTCAATCTTGTACAGTTGTTGCATCAAGTTAAAGTATTCACGTCCCTTCTCAACCATCCCCCCATGGCTGCATGCAACAAGGATAGCAACAAAGGTGATCTCATCTGGCCTGATACTCCCCATCAGCATTTTCTCGAATACATCTATAGACTCCATGATATGTCCATGCAATGCCAGTCCTCCTATGATCGAGTTGAAGGTTGAGACATCCTTATCTCGCATCGACCAAAACACCTCAAGTGCACTCTTCATTTGGCCACACTTTGCATACATGTCTATCAGTGCATTTCCAATAACAGTGGAAATCCCAGTTTTTGAGAACCTCTCTGATAGGTAAGAATGCAGCCTCTGACCAACATCCAGATCACCAGAGTCAGCGCAGGCTGACAATAAGCTGAGCATTGTCACAATATCTGGCTTTTCTCCCGTGCACTGCATCTGTTCAAAGAGCTCCATTGCATCCTTATGTGAGCCGCATCTCACATACCCAGAAATCATGGTGTTCCACGACACGACATCGCGATCAGGAGCACGGTCGAACAGGTCTCTCGCAAGGACCATCTCTCCCCGCTTGGCATACACTGTGATCATCACGTTCCAAGACACAAGGTCCTTCGCAGGGCTCTCGTCGAACATCTTCCGGGCGGCACCAAGGTCCCCTCTCCTTGCACAACCAGAGATCAACGCCGACCAGGCCACGGCGTCCCCGCGCGCTGCCCGGTCGAAGAGAGCAGCCGCGACGCCCAAATCCCCGCAGCTCGCGTGCATGCCAATGAGCGCGTTCTTGACGAAAGCGTCGCACTCGCATCCGGCCTTGACGACGTGCGCGTGGACCTGCGCGCCGGTGGCGCCTGAGCCCATGGCGGCGCACGCTCGGAGCACGAACGGGAAGGTGAGCTTGTCAGGCCTCACGCCTCCGTTCCGGGCCATAAGCGCATACAGGGCGACGGCGTCCCGGGGCGCGTCGCTGTGTGCGGCGCCGCGGATGAGGGTGTTGTACATGAACCGGTCCGGTCGGGGGATTTTGTCGAACACGAGGCGCGCGTGCGCGATGCCGCCGCGGACGGCGACAACGGAGGCGAAGATGAGCTCCCGGAGCGCGGAGGGGTCAGAGAGGAAGCCCCGCAGGACCATGAGCGCGTGGACCTGCTTGACCTGGCGGAGGCTGCGGCACCGCGTCCACAGCGGCGGCTGCCGGCGCTGGGTGCCAGACGTCCGCAGCATCTCCGTCGCAAGCGATTCGATCCCACGCTCATCTCGATGCGTGCATAATCACTGTCGTGTTTAACAAAAATTCCAGTGCCATAATAACTTTTTCGGGCCCGAGATTTGGGGAGATTCAGAAGTGCTGTCTTTTATATTAGATTTGTAAGAGATATATATAGAAATATTTTATTTGTTGTATTTATAAAAAAATATAAATTTAAGTGTATTTTACATGTCCACGTAGTCTAATTTATTTTTATTAAAAATATTTTATTATATATACGTAAAAAAGAAAACTTATGCTTTTTAAAGAGCAGCGATTTCACGTCTTCAATTATTATTACACTTCACATAGTTTAATTTATTTTTTAAAGACATTTTATTATATATATGAAAAAAAATTGTGTTTTTTAAAGCAGTGATTCCACGTCTCCAGTTATTATTACACTATTTGCACTATGTCCTTCATGCTATTGAACTTTGAATTATTTAAATTTTGCTAGACATTTTATCACAGGAGCAGTTGAAATTAGGAGCATCGATGACAGTAGGTTGGTACATGCTGGATGGGTCTCGATTCAAAGTACCGTCTTCTAAAACATCTCGAGATTACAAAGATCACATCAATACGACCAAATATTATCACATCAATACGACCAAATATTTTATAAGTGATACGGCCAAATGGTTAAGCTGATAATCAGACGGCCCTTGTGACACGGACCTTGAGCCCGTGCGCCATGGAGAGGATGGTCATCATCCGGTACTCGATGGGGTGGCATTCCAGCAGCTGGAACCTGAAGAAGCGGCACAGGATGGCCAGCGCCATCTTCATCTGCAGGTAGGCCGAGTCCTTGCCCAGGCAGATCCTTGGCCCCGCCTGGAACGCCGTGAACTTGAACGGCGACGCGTTGCGGAACGCGCCGTCCTCGTTGATCCATCGCTCCGGCCGGAACCTCGCCGCGTCGGGGCCCCAGTTGTACTCCATCCTCCCCATCGAGTAGGGCACGTACGTCACCATCCCGCCGGCCCTCACCTTCGTCCCGTCCGGCAGCACGTCGTCATCCAGGATCCCCTTCGGGTCCTGCATCGCATTTTTCATGGAAGTCTGTCATCATATGCTGCTTCTGCGTGAACTGCGTTCTTGCAGCAGTTAGTCTCGGTTGCTCACCTGAGGAACGGCGGGGTAGAGGCGGAGCGTCTCGGTGACGCAGGCGTGGAGGTACACCAGCTTCCCGAGGCTGTCGTAGTTGAGGAGGCTCGCGAACTGCGCCAGGCGCGCCGCGAAGGACTCCTCGTCGACGTCAGGGCCGCCGCAGGGGACCAGCGCGACGCCCTCCTCGCGCGCGCGCTCCGCCTCGAACGCGCTCAGCTCGCGGCGCAGCTTCTCGGCCACCTCCGGGTTCGCCATGGTCATGTACGTGAACCACGAGAGCGTGGTCGCCGTCGTGTCACGCCCGGCGATCACGAAGTTGAGCACCACGTCCCGCAGGCTCTTGTCGTCCCCGAAGCTGGAGCCGTCTTCGCCGCCTGCCTCGCCCAGCTCGATGAATCGCGACAGGATATCGTGCTTGATCTGTACACGCATTGACCTTATTCTCATTATTCTCCATTGCAACTAAGACCTCATGAATATTCGAGATAGAGCGAAACGACCACGTACCTTCTCTTGCTTGCCGCTGGCGCGGGCCTCAACGATCTCGGCCTTCCTGCGGCGGATGACGCTGTAGGTGAACTCGTCGACGAGCTTGATGCTCTGCTGGAGGAGGGCCTCTGACCCGACGTGCAAGAACCTCTTCAGCCGCCACAGCGGGTCGATGAACCGCAGCGTGACGATGATGTTGGTGGCGTCGAAAGCCTGGGCGAAGCTGTTCTCGGGGAGGTCTGGCGACAGCGTGCCAATCTCAACCCCGAAACCCACCTTGCAGATCGAGTCCAGCGTCATCCTCATGAACAACTCCTAAATTGCAAAGGGATAGTCATTCCGTCAGAACGAGTTCAACGATGCTCATGGACAGGTTGATGATGTAAGGAGTAGCAGCGTTTCACCTGCATGTCCACAACCTTGCCGGCCATGGATGCTTGGTTGAGTATGCTCGACAGCTTCAGGGAGTACTCTCTGAACACAATGGCGCTGAAATCTCTCAGGTTCTTGGAGGCAAACTCGAAGCTCGCCGTCTTCCTCTGCTTCCTCCACAGCTCGCCGTCGGCGTTGAATATGCCATCTCCCAGCAGCACGTGCATGTAGCACCTGTACACGTCCCCCTACACAATTTTCAAGCATTAGGATCAGATTTCATCATATAAATAATCTTGAACAGGATATTGCAGAACACTGGATAGAACAGTTGGTTGTTCAGATCATTCACCTTGGGGTAATTGGTGAAGTTGGTCTTGAGAACATGCTCGACATTCACCGGGTCAGCGATGTAGGTGTAGGAAGTGAACGGCATGTCCACGGTCACCGTCCTGTGCTTCGCCAGGTACTCGACGAGCCAGTCGTGCATCCTGTGGTAGTTCCTCAGCTGCTCCACCGTCGCGCCGATGATCGGCCATGATCTCGGACCTTTCTGCTTCCTCAGGCTCCACTGGTGGACCAGGATCCACGAGAGGAGAACGAGGAAGACTGCGACGTACTTGTTGAGTCCTGTCAGTGAGAAAACCGAGGCTGCCGCTGGTACGCCATGAGCTTCTTCCATGGCGCTGCTGATGAAGGTTAATTTCAGTCTTCTGCAGTAGATGCTATGAAGCGTTGGGTTTGTCTCGTTAGGTGATATATTGGACACTGCCGTCACCAACCTTGGGACAATCTTTGTGTGACCGAAGATTAAGATCGCTTCATTCGTTTGGTGTCCCTAACCTAACTCCGGGAGAAGTTGGGCTCGACGTTAGTTTCTTTTCGTGACCTGCCCACCAAGAAAACGAGCGACTTTTATGTAAATGAGGATTAGGGAACGCCCATTTCTGTGTTGAGACTTGTATCGACCGTCGTGATCCATTGGTTTGTTTTGGAGCTGAAACAACCGTCGTGAAGAAGTATCCAGAATTCATCATAACTTTATTTTTCGAATGCTCTTGATAATCTTTTACTGGGCGATCTTGGTTCAGTATTCCCTCTTGTCAATTTTGACCATCAATTTCTCTTACCATGCCGCCCATTGGTACGAAATCAACTTGACTAGTTGTTGGTTCAAAACTGACAAGATATTTCCTTTTGAAGCTCTGCATTGGAGATATATGGAGGCCGTAGTTAGGATCATACTTCTTTCATGCAATAGTAGGCTCGATTCGGATTGTTCAAGTTGGATCCAGATTCTGTTCCGGTCCATTTCATGCCGTTTTCGGATCGGACGTGTACGTGCGCGGCAGAGACCAGGCCGCCGTCGCCCACCACGCGCGCATCCATGCCCAACAGGCCGCGCCGCGACGGAGAAAGAAGGCGGGGACCGACCGATGCGGCGCCCGCCGCTGCAGCCGGGAAGAAGACGATGAAACCGCGGCCCACGTTCGCAGTCGCCACCAACCACCCAACCAAAAAATAGGTCCATTTCTGTGGCCCGGCGGCTCCCGATCGGGCTGAGTCCTCTGCAGGCCGAGCGGATAGCAAACGGTTGGCGATTCGGCTCCGCCTCTGCGCGTAGCCCCCACCAGACACGACCAAATAGCCCGCAGTTTTTTCCTCTAGTTCGGCCCGCCAAACCGAAGCTGCTGCTCGTGCGGCGATCGAAGAGCCGGAAGAGAGTTGGTGGGCGGGCTACGCAAGCGGCCAGATGGCGACGCCGTCTTCGTCACTGTGCTCCAGCTTCTTCGCCTCCCGGCGGGCGCGGGCCGCCACCCTCGGTCACCGCCGCGGGCGCGTCTTCTCCACCCCGAGGTAGGTCCGCGCCCTCCTCCACTTCCCTTCGTCCTCGCGAGCACGGCGAGCGCCCCGCGGGCCGTCTTACCCCGCCCCGGCTCGTCGCGAGTTACTGGCGATCCTTTGTCCCATCTCCGCGCGACGGCTCCGAGCACCGCTGCTGCAAATGGGCTGCGTCGTTGTTGACGGATTGGGAGGTCGTCGGTGGGTGCACTGTGTCGCTCGGAGTTGGTGGTTATGACCAAATGGCTCCTCGGGTCAAACTGACAAATCATAGAGTCGGCAACGAGAGTCGCTTCGGATGAAATCATCATCATGAGTGGGGTAAGAGTTGGGATGATTCCAGTAGTATGGCACCAGTTGACCTGAGAAGTTCGTTTTCTCGAAATGCCAGCAGATAAGCTATTAGACTATCAACTTAAACCATGTTAGACCTGTGTGCTTATGAAGGAGCTAGTGAGTCTGGAAACGCTGCTACATGGTACTCCGTATTTGTTTATAATCGACTACTTTGAGTGTTGAGTCAGCTATTCTTATGCCTCTGATGTTCTGTAAGCGCTGGTTGATTCGTCTAACCTGCCCACGAGAAGCTATGGGGAAAGGGAAATAATTCCTTGTCAGTCTACTTAACGAGTACAATGTAATTTGGTTGTTGTCGCTGTTAGTTATGATTTGTAATCGTAGCATCTCTTCATTATGTTCTGTGCTTTCCAGGAGGACGTTCCAAGTGAAAGCTTCGGCTCGGGTCGACAAGTTCTCAAAGAATGACATCATTGTGTCCCCTTCCATTCTATCTGCAAATTTTGCCAAGCTCGGCGAGCAGGTTTGTTAAGATCCTTCTCCTGAACCTCATATGCTTGAGGTGCACTGGCCATTACCTGGGAATATGAAGAAGAGGAATAGCATGATATTGCGTTGGTTGTATGTAGCCAACACCTGCGCGAGACAACTCTTCAGTTTTCTGCTCAAATCATCTTCAACCTTTTTTCATTCATTGGATTATCTATGCATATTTTCTACTCACTATGCTATGCTGTTTAAATATTACCAGGTGAAAGCTGTGGAGGTGGCAGGATGTGACTGGATTCACGTAGATGTCATGGATGGACGCTTCGTGCCAAATATCACTATTGGGCCCTTGGTTGTCGATGCTCTGCGTCCAGTGACTGATCTTCCATTGGATGTACATCTGGTACTGCTATAGAAGCTTTAGTAAAGTTCTAGGTGTTTCATGTTATGTCTTTCATCCTTGTAAACTCCTGCTAAATGTGGAAATTTCTGGTTTAAATTGCAGATGATTGTGGAACCTGAGCAGAGAGTTCCAGATTTTATCAAGGCAGGTGCTGATATTGTTAGTGTCCACTGTGAGCAATCGTCAACCATCCATTTACACCGAACAGTCAATCAGGTAAAGATTTCTCCTCTTACTGTCATGTTTACACCGAACTTTATCTGGAATGGATACCAATTGACGGCTTTCATTTACTTCTTATGTGCATTGTTCTTGCTTACATGATGCAATGCAATACCAATGAGTTCAGTTAACATTTCCTTCACCTCTTTTGTTGATACATACCATTGAAGGCTTTGTATGGTTGTTGAGGTTAAGGAATTTTCCAGATCACATTATAGGACCATATCACACTTGCTTCTGTTGGACCTACAGTCACTATAATTTTGATTTTCATTTTAGGGGAATAATTTTTGTTTTGGGTACTTGGTACAAAGTTCCTTTGTTTTTCTGGGCTGTTTTATCCTATCAATGCCAGTGAGAAATTTGAAAGTGCCTTCTCATTTTTTGTCAGATTAAAAGTCTAGGAGCAAAAGCAGGAGTTGTTTTGAACCCTGCAACTCCACTCAGTGCAATCGATTATGTTCTTGATGGTAAGATCATGTTCCTCTGGTGTCTATGGCATCTTGACATGTGTGTTATGTTTGGAATTTTTTTTGAGATTATTTTCCAAATCCCTCTGTTGTATTATGTTTACATATTTCAATTCATAATGGTAATCCTGAAAGGTCTTTTTAGGAATTTCATAAAAAAAAAATTATCCTGCTATGATTGAATGAGTAACTATATTGTTATTAGTCGTCAATAATTAATAATAGATGCTGACTGGTGAGGTTGATTTTGCAATAAGTGCATTGTCCATTCAGAGGTATGAACCATGATATCCACTCCTGTTATTCAGCTACAGGTCCTGCCATTTTCGACCAGCATAACCATGATAGCTTTTTTAGTTTGTAGAAGAGGGAAATAGTGTTACTTCTTACAAGATTTTGATGACTTTCTAACAACATGTTGACCACCTGGTACAGATGTAGTAATAATAATAATAAATAGCCATAAAGCCTATGTTGGATAAGATTAGAGGGTTCTTGGTAAAATTTATAAGCTGCTTTCCTATTATACAGTGAACAGGCCTACCAATACATGTGACACTTTTTCATGACAACTGACATGGTACTACACTGCCCCATTTCTTGCCTGCGCAGTTGTTGATCTCGTATTGATCATGTCCGTGAATCCTGGATTTGGTGGACAGAGTTTTATTGAGAGTCAAGTAAAGAAAATTGCAGACTTGAGAAGATTATGCGCAGAGAAGGTATATCCCTTATTTGCTTGGAAGTATTATCACCCTCCTGACATCAGAAAAATTAAAAATGAATTCTCTGTTTTCTAGGGAGTGAACCCCTGGATTGAGGTTGATGGTGGTGTTGGTCCAAAAAATGCATACAAGGTGAGATCCTAAAACTTTTCAGGATTTGTTGCCGTTTACATTTATCCTCTCATATCTTCACACATATGGTAGAAATCATATACTAACCTTCTATAACAATTAAGTGCTAATATTTTTCCTTGTATTAAATAACAGGTGATTGAAGCTGGGGCAAATGCTCTTGTTGCTGGTTCTGCAGTTTTTGGGGCTCCAGACTATGCTGAAGGCATGCCTTCTTCTCAGTGGCATCCATTTATAATTGTCTGCTCCCTCTATTTTTAAAATGGTGTCGCCGTTGACTTCAAATTTGAACCTTGACCATTCGTCTTATTCAAAAAATTATATTCGTCTCAGTGGCATCCCTCTATTTTTAAAATGGTGTAAAATTTTGAACCGTGTTTCAAATACATTTGATGATAAAGAAAATTATAACAAAATATATAAAATTTATCATAATTTTTTTGAATAAGACGAATGGTCAAAGTTGAGGTTTAAAGTCAACGGTGACATCAATTTAAGAACGGAGAGAGTATTGTTCAGACTAACTTTTTATCACAGTTTGAAGGAATTATACTGTGATTATAAATTTTTATTGATTTGTCCATTGCAATTCTGCAGCTATTAAGGGAATCAAGTCCAGCCAAAGACCTTAGCCATACCTGCATGAGGAACATGGAGTATACTCATTTACTCTGCAAGATTACCAATTACTTTTCTTTTTTTTAGGGGGGGGGGGGTGGCGGGGGTCAAGGAAGAGGGAGGCAGTGAATATATGGTTTTTTTGGTTTCTCTCTGTTCACGAAGAATGCCATGTCCTACCCCCAGAATATTGCTAGATCTTACGAAATGCGCAGGATCCTCTTTCACAAAATCCAATCATTTGTAAAGTGGCAGTTGTCTAAAACCCCGGCATATATTCACGATTTTTTTTTGCCTCCAGTTGACCACTCCTAAACCATATTAGAGTTAGGGACACATGTTCCTGGTGGCTGGTGGTGATTTGATATATGAGGAAGACTCGGTTTACAATTTATGAATGCTAGGATTTAGTCGTTCACAAATGGAACAATGATATTTCTGAAGTATCAAGACCATTCCTGAGTCATTTTATTCCCCTGCATGACATGAGGAACCGGTTGCTCTACATTAACTTGAGGGACCTCTGTCGGTCAGCATTCTCTGATGTTATATTGAGCGGTGTCCGTCGCTGACAAGTAGGCCTACATGCTAATCATAGGAATGATATTCACGATGTGGTAATGTTTCTCCCAACTTTTATGGACCTCTGCATAGAGCCTGCCGGCTTGCAATTTGGACAAACCTGGCTGAGAATGAACAAACTGCTTGCTTCTATGAATATAGGTATCAGTCTTATCTAAAGAATTTCGTTAGTTACAAACTTGCTGAATGTTCTGCTACGGTGAATTGTCAATGCAAGCCAGCCCGAGGCCTCTCGTCGGGGCCGATGCTACAGCTATCTTGGCAGGAACCCGTACTGTGCGACTGGAATCTCGAAGGCCAACATCTTCTCTCCTCGTGCGAAGCCGTTGCGGTCGTAGGATGATATCTCCGTGACGCCCAGTTCCGTGCACACCCTGACGAGCTCCTCGCCGACCCGCCGAGCAGCTTCCTGTGGAGACAGTCTCAAATCTCAGCTCTTGACGCCCGTCCGAATGTGAATTTTCGGTCGAAGAAAGAAGGCGGCAGCTTACCACGGCGGTGCAAAGCGGGCCGCCGCACATGGACTTCTGCATGGTGCTGCCGTAGAAGAGGATCTTCTTGTTGTGGTCGTCGGCGAGCACGGCGTAGAGCTGCCTGTTGGAGCAGAACACCGAGAGCCTGGGCTTCGTCGCCGTGCCATTGAACTGCAGCCGATATCGAGATGGAGATTACATACTGCTCAGCTAGCGCGGCTCTCTAACTTCTCCTGAGCCCTAGAAGGATGGAGACGGAGCACTGAAAAAACAGGAGTACCTTCTTCTGCAGCCGGCGGTTCCTGACCTTGGCGTTCTCCGTGCGCGCGCCGCGCCGCGCGGTGGCCTCGATCCTAGGGTACGCGCTTCGGCGCACGGCGACACCCGCGCGGTCGAGACGGAGGGGAACGGCGGCGCGGCCCCATTCTCCTGGGCGGTGCGGACGCGCGACCTCGAAGCGGCTCCCGGAGCCCACCACGGGCAGCGAGGCCGACGGGCCGAGCGCGGCGCTAAGCGACGCCATGGCGCAGGAGGGGCCCCGCCGAGCTTGGCAATTCGTCGAGCACTGACCGGTCGTGCTCGCCCCGCAGGGAAGTTGGTCGTCGTTGCTGTAGCGCTAATATTCGGATAAGCTAACGAACCAGCAATTGTAGACGGGACGCGATGTCCGGATTTGGGCCCGGCACTCCGTGGAGTGAATGAGAATGCAGAAACGGCAAGCAGCCAAGCTGGCCTGTGCCCGGCAATTTTGCAGTGAACGCTGAAGTTTGCCTGATGAGTGATGACAAAGGATACAGTCATACAGAAGATGCCAGGACGTCTCATTCTTCCTCCTATTCCTGGCCAACGGCCGGTGCAGGGCTGGCACGGCATGGGCCCGTTCGAGCTCGGGCCAGCCAGCCCAATGGGCCATTCGTGCTGGGCCGGCACGTGGCTCGGATTGCAAATAATAAAAAAAAACCCTCAAACAACCTCAAATTTTATCTAGAATCACATTGTCAAATCAGATCTTACATAAAACATGAAATTATGAAAAAAAATAAGTAGAAAACTTGAAAACATATCCACAATCAGTCACAGTTAACAGAATCTCAATTTCTCAAATGCATATATTCTCAACTCAATCACATATTCACAGACCACAGTTAACAGAATCACAAATTCGCAAATTCACATATTCACAATTTCAGGCTTTACAGAATCGCAATCTGAAGTTCACAGTTTAGAAATCACAGATTCACAAGTTCAAATCACAATATTCAGAAATCGCAAAGGAGCTAATCAGCTAAAGTTCAATTAACTTCAGATAACGATGCTTTAAAAAGAGGCTAAATTACAAAATAGGTTGCCTCATTAAAAACCTTTAGGTAAAACCCCATTTCAACTACGTGGAGACAAAACCCTAAAGGAAAAAAGAGTACAACCAGCCTCTTCTAGTGATCTGATCTAACAAAAGTAACATGATCAACATTATTGAACTCCAAGGACTGAAACAGAACCAACAGCAGAACTAGAACCAGTTCCAGAAAGACCAGAACCAGCTTCAGAAGGAGCATCAAGGAACAGGTTTTTCATCTTTTCTGCAAGTTCGGCATTCTCTATATTGTGTTGAGATCTAGCATCACCTTCCTCCCAATCTTTCAATAGCGATAGCATCTCCATATGTTCCGGTGTGAGACTTCGGCGACGTTTCTCGATCAGCCTGCCACATAAAGAAAATGCAGATTCGAAAAAGATAGTGGAAACAGGTATACTCATGATATCTTTAGCTAAAAGTGAGAGCACATGATAAGTTCTTTTATGATCCTGCCACTACCTAAGCAAATTGAAGGAATCATCAAACTGGGAAACAATATCACTTTTCAAATAAGTGGTTAACTCAGAAGCATTACAAGTTAATATAGGGGTAGAAGTAGAAACAGATGGAACAGCAGGAGTTGGGTAGGTGGTCTACCAAATATTCTATTCCATGAGTATACCTTCTTACCTGGTACATTGTTGACTGATTGAGGCTGCTGCATACTTATAAAACCAAACTTAGACTCATATTTAAAAAATAAGTTACTTAATTCAGTTTTCACTTCACTGAGGTAAGTAGAGTAATCACGGTTATATAATTGAGAGAGGAACTAAAGAACATTGTTAAAACCAGCAAGTTTAGCTCTAGGGTCCAAGATGAATGCAAAAGAGTATAACAAAGGTATCTCACCCCAGTACTTTAAAAATTTTGTCTCTATAAAGACAACTATTTCACCAAGCAATTGATCATTCTCATACTGGTGCAAGTGATCAGCAATCTCAAAAATAGCATGAATCACTAATAGAGATGTAGGGTAATAAACACCAGACAATGAAACAGTGCATCTATAGAATAGTTCCAAGAATTTTAAAATGTGTTCAGCAACTTACCAATGAGCTTCTGTTAGCAATGTACTAGGGTAATGAGTGTGGATGAACACAGAAAAGGTGTCTTTGTATGGCACAATATGTTTGAGCATAAGATATGTAGCATTCCACCTAACATCCATATCCAAACCAAACTTGCGAGGCCAAACCCCCATGGATAAGCAAAATGTTTTATATGAAGCACTGTGTTGGTTAAAGGAGTTGAGAAATAAAATAGCAGTTCTAAAGTACTCAATGTAATTTTTTATCCTTTTTAGTCTAGATTTGACAATCAGATTAATTATATAGCAGGCACAGCGTTGATGCAACAAACCAGAGCCAACATATGATAAAATCAAAGGAGTTAAATGTTCAACAGCAGTACTATTAGCAGAAGCATTGTCTAGTGTGATAGATATAATTTTAAAAGTCATGTTAAACTCAAAAATAATATTCATAATGCACTCAGCAATGTTAACACCAGAATGGGAGCAATCAATTAATCTCATACCAACAATGCACTTTTCTAGCTCTCATTCATCAGTGACAAAATAAAACACCACACTAAGATAGTCCTTAATATTACCAGACCATATATCAGAAGTCAAAAAAACACAAGTAGCTAGATTCAACAAATCAACCACAAGAGTTTTTTTCAACTCAAAATGTTTCTCAAGATCTCTAGTTGTAGCCTGCCTAGAAACATGTCTAAAGTGAGGATTATGAGCAGTTTTAATGTAATCTTCAAATGTAGGCTGTTCACCAATACTAACAGGCAGATCAAGTCTAGCAATTAATCTACAAAGTTTAGATCTAGCAACCTCAAGATTGTAAATGAAACGTTCAACATGACCATCACTAAAATACAGAGAAGGTTGAGAAGATGAGCTACCTGCCTGGGCCTTCTTTTTGCAAGACTTACAAAACTTGCATCGAGCACCGTACCTGACCTCTTTACCATTGACGACTCGCTTGAGCTCCTCCATGTCGAGCCAGACATCAGATGTCGTGACCCTCGGCCATAACTTGTTGCCGGCAGTGCTCACCGTTGAACTGGCATCGACATCTACTGGAGCAGCAGCACTGGACCCGAACAGTGCTTCGACTCCGACAGCGATGTCGTCCTCGTTATCTCCCCGCAAACCTTGTGAAAGTGCATCTACACCCTTAGTGAGTTTTGGTGAATTGAATGACAACATGATTAAAAGACTAACATTATTTGTTGAGTTTATGAGCAGGTTGTTAGACCAAAAAGAATATTGAGAAGTCTTGATTTAATGAAGATTACCGCTTTTCTCATAGTCAAGAGGTTGCTCATGCTAAATCAAGTGGAATTGTTACAAGCGAAAAGAGAGATCAAGACTTATGATGAATCAAATTAAATATCTCTACATGAAGCTACTTGACTTGCAAAGATTGAAGTTGATGTCAAAAAAGCCAAGAGAGGTTGTGTAAGCAAAAATGAGATCAAGAGTTATGATGGATTATATTTAAGATCTTAACCAAAAGACTCTTGGTTTGTGAAGTTGACATCAAAGAATTCAAGAAGCATTCATTGAAGATACAAGGCAACATTTGACTCAAGTTAGTGAGAATATGAAGGATTAACTTGACGGTTTTGTGATAGACCGAGAAAGAGAGAAGGGCGAGGAGTCGTACCGGAGAAGGACAAGTTGAGTTGAATCGTGATAGACCTTTCAAGCTACAAGGAGTCATAGTTTGCTAAGTGTCGATATTCTATTGAAAAAAAAGATAAGAAGTAACTTGGAAGCATTTTAGTGGATATTGATCTCATGGATTAAAAGTTTTTAAGATTACTAGCTCAAGATGGAGTTGCTCAAAGAAAGCATATGTTGTTCACCCTCAAGAAGCAATTTTATGAAGAAGTGGCAAGATTCAATAAGTGAAGCTCAAGTGTTGCTTATAGCTTTTATTTAATTCTTGAGTATAAGTATGCCGCTTTATTAAGAGGGGTGTAACATGGATTAAAACATAATCTCAGTGCTCATGGAAACCCAAGTGAGAGGAGAGAAACACAATAGCCATACACTTTCACAAGTTTTGCTGAAACAGAAACAATCGGAAGTTCCGGTTTGACAAACCGAAAGTGCCGGTTTTGGCAGTTTCTAGTAAAATTGCCTAAGTCTTTACCGGAGTGTTTGGTACTTGACCGAAGTGTCTGAGAAGCCTTCTCTGGGGTTCAGGTTCCTAACTATCGGAGTGTCCAGCACTTTGCCGGAGGTCCCAAACCGAAAGTTCCGGTTTGGTGAACCAGAAGTTCCAGTTTTCTCAGAGTTGTGTCTAACGGCTAGTGACCATTAGTAACCAGAAGTTCCGGTTTTCTCAGTTTCAGCTCTAAAGGCTAGTTTTTGAGAGAGTGGTTTAAAAATCTCCTCTCTTCCCTTAGTGGTAGCTCTTGGTGTTGCCCATGACCTAAACTAAGCAAAAACATTTTAGAGCTCTCCCCAACTCTTTTTTGTGAGGCTTGTGTGATTTGTGAGAAATCTAAGTGTTGGGTTGAGAGAGATTGTATTTGAGAGCACAATTGAGTACTCCCATCCATTGAGCACTTGAGCAAGTTGCAAGTTCGTGAGCATTTGCTACTCTTGGAGGTAAAGCCTCCTAGACGGCTAGGCGTTGCTCGATGAGACACCAAGCTTGTGGTGTGCCACGGGAAAGTTTGTAAAGGCTCGCTTCGCCTCCGCAAGGGAAGAAGCAAGATAGTGATTCGAGAGAAGTGGTTGAAAGAGACTCGGCTTAGAGTTGGCCTTGTGACCAGCTCAAGCTTCCTCAATGGAGACGTAGACAACTTGGGAGCAAGTCGTTGAACTTCAGTGAAACAATTTCTCATGTCTTTGCTTTACTTTGCATTTTTTGTTTCATTTATTTGTGCTTGTGACTAACTCTTGATTCTCTGTGAATCAAGTAGCTATCTTGTCCTTTATACTCTTTTAGAAGTGATTTGCAAGTTTCTCGGAAGAATTCTCAAAGTTCAGATTTAATTCTCTGCCTCGAGAAAACCAAAAATTTGTGTTAGCAGTTTTAATTTTCACTGTAAGTTTGTGTTATTTTTAGGAACGTCTATTCACCCCTCTCTAGGCGACATCCAGGTCCTTTCACCTTGAGCCCGCAAGTCGTCCTTGATGGAGCTCGATGACGCGCACGGTTCTTCGATCCACAGGGACGCGAACTCGATTAGACCTGCGACATGGAGCCTCAGATCCAGAGGCATGCGGGGTGTTTGAGGGTATCGGCGGCCATGGGATGTGGAGCTAGAGCTAGAGGCAGTGGCAGTGTGGCACCGAGCGGCGCGCCAGCGAAGGACGGGGTGAGGGAGGGGGCCAAACGGCGGACCAAGGACTCTATTGTTAGGGTTACTTGTGGTTCGTCGGTGGCTGCGGTGCGATCAAGCGACGGCGGATGTCTCGAGCCTGGTGGACGGCGACTGGCGCTGCCCCGGGGTCGTCGAGGTTGGAGGCGGGTGATGTGCAGCGGGCCGGCGATGAGTGGCTAGGGGTCAGCACTCGGCACTCGGGCGCGGCGCGTGGGGGCGAGGCGACGAAATGAGGCTTAGAGTTTGCCCCGACTGGCTCGGGCACGGATTATATATGGCGGGTGATGCGCGCTGGGCCGGTGCAGGCCAGGCCACTAACGGGCCATTTGGGCCGTGCTCGTGTCGGGCCACGACCCACGTGCCTCATCGTGCCTGGGGACCGGCCGACTGAGCCGATTTTAACAGGCCGTGATCATGACGTCTCAGCGGGCTTAAAGACAGGCCCAGGCACGACCCGCAACGGGCTTCGTGTCGGCACGACCCATTAGGCCATTGGACTGGGTCGTGCTCGTGCCGGGCCAAACCGCCGGGCCTCGTGCCAGCCCTTTTGGCCCAGCCCAGATTGCTCGGTATACTTCCTCCTCCAGGCACTCGCCTTCTTGATGAGTTGCTGGGAGACTTGGTATCGTTGGCACGGCTGCACCTTTGTTATTCTCGTTCATACTAGCGGTGTCCCCGCGCTCTTCTTCTTCGATCTGTCCCCTGTAGTACTCTCTTCGTTTTAAAATATAAGCATTTTTAGATTTAGTTAAAGTCAAATTTTTATCACTTTGATCACTAATAATATATAACTAATAATGTTTTATCATATAAAAAATATATATTTTTTGAATTCATCGTGAAATAAGTTTTCATAAAAAATATATTTTTACATTAAAAATTATGTAATTTGCTAACTATTATTAGTAAAAATTAAAAAAATTTGATTTTATCTAAACTCAAAAATATTTATATTTTGAAACGGATGTAGGACTACTAGAAGCAGTTTTCTTTCTGAAAATAGAACAGAACGAAACGGTCATCTTCATCACCGCGTTTCACTCCCAGTGCTCTCTCTGGATCTCACTGCCGTCCCAGCAGGAGCCCTCGAGTTCTCCGCTTTCACCGGCCACAGGGCGGCACGGATATGTTGTAAGGGAGACCCATGGCCGCATTACTTTACGCAACGACCTTTTTCTTTCTTTCTTCCTTGCGACGAGAAGCAAATTAACACACAAGTCGCGAGTCCAAGCAAGAACCGTACTCCAAAACAAACCTGCTGCCGCTTTCATGCCATGAGAAAAAACCTCGCTCGTCTCCTTCGTCGCTGGCCACGTATGCTGAGCTTTGGGGATTTATACACTTGGCTCTGTTTTTTTTCTTTGTACTAGAAAAAGGAAGAAAAGATCGCGGCTGCTGGAGTATTTCCGGTCGACATCTGTTCCTTTACGCTTCCAAATTTAATTTATGAAAACGATTACAGGTGCCCGTGATTCGAGCGCCGCCGCCGCTCTTTTCGCACGGCCCCATCCACATAGAAATACTGCCAGTATTAAAATTTTATTCGCAGCGGTGGCCAGGGCGACCCCACGGACGCGTGGAGATCGGACGACGCATTTTTACGGGAGCTGCGACCGGAACTGACACGGCTGAGCCGAGCAGGGTGAGCCGAGCCACGGATTCAGGCGCAGAAGCTCACGGGCGTTTGATGCCATTTCTTAGACACGCGGCAGAAATTCAGAGGTGATTCGCAAAGTCGCGCTTCTGCGGACGGTTCGCAAATATTTTTTCCCCCTTGACGTGACCTCCGTTCCGTTGTCACGCGTCCACTTTTAGATTTTGTGTCTACTAATATTAAGTATTTTCTTGGACGGTTAGGTGACGCTGCCAGTGGGCCCGTCTTGAACGTGCGACTCCCTGTTGGACTGGACGTGTCGAGATACGACACCTGGGTTTCTCTCTCTCGCTGTGGCTCGTTCCACGTGTACGGGCTTACGTACCGGAGGCCTTTTCAGGTTAGGATAACGTTTGGTGTTAGGACAAGTCCTATCAGCTCTTTGACGGAGGAAGATATCTTCGTTCGACGTCTGTCTTTTTTTCCTTATCCCAGATCAGCACGGAAAGGTCCATCGACAACGCTTGACACGTCGAGATATAAAGTGGCTGCAACGTCCGCAACAGACAAAGTTACGTACGCTAATTCCGCGGACCAAAACAAAGATAGCGTTTTGCTTTTCGAGTCAGTAGATACTTGTATTAAAAAAAAATATGTGTCATCAGAAAGCCTTCTGTCCATTTGGAATGTACTATTTCAATTCATATGTTTCTATATGAAATCGATCTGATTCCTACGTCAAACGGGACCGATCGATTCAAAAGGGCTAATTCCAAGAGCACGTTGGTTCCCCCAACAATGATCTGGGAGGAGAGGGACAACTTCGGATGTTTATTTAAGTGATAATTTCGAAATTAACCTCCTGCTCTGGTGTAATTAGAAGAACTATCATGGCTACATGGCCTCAGCGCAGAGAACTGACCACAAAACAACTTGTCAAAAAGTATCATGAGAAAGCATGGCTTTCTCAACTGCCATCTTTAACTTTTAATAATAATTCGATGCGACTTATGAGCTACCATTGACGTAATTGAGATGCAGGTTTGTATTTAATGACTGATCAACGGCCCAGGATAATCAACCAAGCATAATAAACAACGAAACCATTAAGACGAACGATAAGTAAAAAGTATCAAAAGGAAAGGTTGAAATAGGTGAAACAAGTTCACGCACACGAGTCTGTCTGAATTTGAGTACAAATAGTTAACGGTCATTCCGTATTTGAGCTAAATCTTGAAAATATTTTGTGAAATCGTCTACCTTAAAATTCAGCTCAAGTTTGGTACTTTCAGTGACCATGCAAACACTAGTGAAGCAGGGTACTGTAAGAGCAACTAAAGCCGAGAGGAGAGGAAAAACCACGTCAGCGGTGAAGGATTTGATTGCCAGGTCAGGTGGGTTGAGAAGGACCTACGAGCAAAAGTGAGGTAATACGGAGAATCAAAATACCGCACCCGGGCGGCCACAAATCAAGCTTGTGGCTCTCGACCCCCCTCGCCTCGCCTACGTGGACCCCACACCCGTCCCGCCTTCCTTAAAAACGATCCCCATTTCCCCCGTCCGGACCCGAGCCCAGACAAATCGATCCGGACTCCGGAGAAGATAAAATCCCATACCGGCGGCGTCGATCTTTGCCGCTGCATACTGCTACTGCTCGCAGTTGCATATACGTGCAGTACAAAAATATTTAATACTAGTAGAAAAATCCAAGAGCACACAGGTGGGAAGAGGCCAAGAAGCAGAGTAGTTTGGTGCGTTGAGCGGCGAGTGACAAGACGGAGACATGGCGGAGTGCAGAGCCGGAGGAGGAGGAGGAGGAGACGGCCTGATCAAGCTGTTCGGGAAGACAATCCCCGTGCCTGAGGCCGCAACCGCCATCGGCGACGCTGATAGGGTGTGTAAACCTTCGCCTGTTTTCAAATTTTACCCTCCGTATCAGGCTGCGAGTTGAGTTGAGTTGAGTGGTAGTATGCTTGCTTGGATGCATCACTCAGAACTAGGTGCTGATTTTCGGATGATAAATCTATTTGGATTACTGAGTTTGGGTATCAATTTTCCTTTTTTTCCCCATTTCAGTTGGAATTTGGGAAAGACTGTCCCTTTCGTTTGATCATAGCAATCCGCAGTACTTATGTTGGAAATTTGGGGCCTTGTGACTTGCATGGTTTTAACTTTGATTGGATTACGTGTTTGGTCCCTCCATATTAGCCCGTTTGATCTTGAAATTGTAGAATTCAATTGTGGATTCTTCCATTCAGAGTATGGGTTGGCGAATTCCAAAACTTTCGTTTCTGTTTTCCTGTTTTGGGAGGACCGCAGAAACAGATGCCTGGGCCTTGGCTTCGGTTAGCAAGAGATCTTTTAGAAAAGTTTATTCTTTAAGGGTCACGGCAGTTTTCATGCTGTTTTCGTCGAGGTACGGCTGCTCTGTACAATACGCCATTTGGAAATTTGAAGCATATTTCCAAAATACGTTGCTTCTTCTGATTGGTCCTTTCACCCCTTGTTTCTACGGATTTTGCTGAAAGCGGCCCATACCTTTTGGTACTCTAATGGGCTCCAGAACCAGCTATATCAACCACTACCGATTGCAACATCCATAATTCGTTTCTTGAGCTAGAGTTCAGAACGTATGCGTTGTATAATACATGATTCATTACATCATCGTACTATATTTTAAAATTTCAGAATACATCTGAAGCTGCATCAGTAACTACCAGGATTGAAAGAAGAAACAAATTTCTATTTACAACAATATAAAATTGAAAACCTGAACTCTATCTACAAGAACTGAGCGAGATTATTTGCATGGTTAC
Source organism: Zoysia matrella (assembly GCA_001602295.1). Taxonomy (NCBI): domain Eukaryota; kingdom Viridiplantae; phylum Streptophyta; class Magnoliopsida; order Poales; family Poaceae; genus Zoysia; species Zoysia matrella. Next base: position 6,229 of record BCLG01005401.1, on the reverse strand, counting down.
AGGACCTTCAACGAAGTGGCAGCAACACAACTGAACCAAAGGGACACGAGACCACACTTCCGGACTCCACAGGCTCACCTTCACAACAGGGGGTCACGGACACCGAGGAATCATCAGCTGAAAACAACTCATTGGCTGACCAACAACAGGGTGATCCGACCAAACAGAAGGAGAAGCTGAAGAAGCCCGACAAGATCCTGCCGTGCCCGCGGTGCAACAGCATGGACACCAAGTTTTGCTACTACAACAACTACAACATCAACCAGCCCCGCCACTTCTGCAAGAACTGCCAGAGGTACTGGACAGCAGGCGGTGCCATGCGCAACGTGCCCGTAGGCGCAGGCCGGCGCAAGAGCAAGAGTGCATCTGCTGCTTCTCACTTCCTTCAGAGGGTCCGAGCTGCTCTTCCTGTCGATCCTCTCTGTATTTCCGCCAAAATTAATGGCACAGTACTCAGCTTCGGCTCTGACACGTCATCCTTAGACCTCACTGAACAAAAGAAACACCTAAAGGAGAAACTTGTCCCAGTTACCAGGATCAAGAATGTTGATGACCAGTCAATTGGTTCTTGTGCTGGAGAAGGATCCCCAAAGGGAGGAGAGCCAAAGCTAATCAACCAAAAGGAGCAAGTCGTTACAGCTGATAAATCAGCAAGCGTCGTGCAGCATCCATGCATGAACGGGGTGACCATGTGGCCCTTCAGCTGCGCGCCACCGCCTGCTTGTTACACCTCAGGCATCCCAATTCTCTTCTACCCAGCTGCTGCTGCGTACTGGGGCTGCATGGTTCCAGGAGCTTGGAACTCTCCATGGCTGTCTCACTTCCAGTCTGAATATGCTACATCGCCTAGCTCTGCTTCTCCAGCATCCATAAAGTCCAATTGTTTCACCTCAGGAAAGCGCCCTAGAGATGGCGATGAGGAAGGAAATGCCCCAGGAAATGGCAAGGTGTGGGTGCCGAAGACAATCCGGATTGATGATGCAGATGAGGTAGCCAGGAGTTCTATCCTGTCTCTTATTGGCATCAATGGTGACAAAGTGGGCAAAGATGGCAAAGGCTGTAAGCTTTCGAGTATTTTTGAGCCGAAAGATGAGGCAGAGACGGCAACCCACGCAATCATCAACGGCTTGCCATTCCTTCAGGGGAATCCAGCTGCACTTTCACGCTCATTGACCTTCCAGGAAGGATCATGAGCATCATCTTAACCTCAATGGTACAAAGACCATTTAGCGATACAACTGAAATTTTGTACATTAGAGGGTTGTAAACTAGGCATGGCCATGTATAGCTCATAGCTGCAAGCCGACCTTGTAACCATAATAGATATTTGTAAATAGCTATTTGGGTTGGGAAGGAGAGGAAGTCCCCTTACTTGTTTATAAATAATATAATGATTGGAATAGTTGGTCAAAAAATTCAGCATTGCATCTGAGGTACTGAAAGAATGTCTGTTCACTCATTTCAGCGTATAGAAGTGGACTATGGTATCCTTACAATTTTGATACTCTTGGGCACATATATCCAACTTGTTTCCATGTGTTGTCTATTTCTTCTGGAATAGGAATTGGCAGGCACAAAAGTTTTAGTGGTTTTCTTTTCTTTTTCTGTATCCTTTTTCTTGGGCTTATTATTTTTTATTCCTTTCTTCCATTAATTTGAGGTAACTGGATCGTGAAAGTGATGCAAAAAGTAAACAAAGGCACACAAGAAAGTAGGAATGTGATAGACAACTACTGAATGCCCCACTGACCTTAAGTGCGAGTGCGGAATATATTATTGCCTCCACGCATACTGCCAACTGTCCTGCAGAAAAATCTAGCCAATAAGAAAATATGAACATTAAGAAGACATAAGTTCACAAAAGTTCCATCAGAATATATGAAAAAAGTGTATTGTGGTATTCAACATGCCACTATTCTCCAAAAGGTCTGATTTCTACTATGGATGGTTATTTATGCAAAAGAACAGATGAACCGTGTATTTCAAGACCTGTGGTCAGATGGTGACTAGGCTTTAACCTCTTAACCAGTTGGAGTTGCATGGCTAACCTGATTTCTGGATTTGCTTTTTGACAAATTGGCAAAGTGCCTGCCTTTTTTTTGAAAGGTCAAATTTCATTTATAATTATTTAAAATGTGTCAAACAAGATTTGTTTGTTATATGAATTTCATATTCTTTATTTCTGGGTCTGCTTTGAGATCTTTGCATACACTTTCTCGTTAACAGGAACTTGAAATTAAATTTTCAAGCCTAGCATCATGAAACATATGCTGGTAAGTGTAACCATAAAACCCCGCAATTGTTAGGTAAACTTCAGCTTTTAAAATATTTCTATCACGTGCATTATTTGAAGCACTCATCCTACTTTTTCAGTCACTACCATTCTGGTAATGCACACTCCACTTAGATATTGTCAACCAATTTAATAGGCCCCCATGCTTGGTCTTCAATCAAACTTCCAATGTCCATCTTATTTTTAGTCTACTTATTAATAGCACATAGTACAAATGAACAGGCTTCAGTAAAATCATAACAGAAAGCATCAAACAATAGATTTTCAAAAGAAAGAAGTTGATTAAAGATGTTGTGGTTTTCCCAGACTAAAAGTTAGTTTCCCTTATAAAGCATATTTCAACCAAACAAAAGCATATTTCTAATCGTACTTCTGTTTTGTAAAAATTTAATAAAACATCACGTCAAAAACATATTTATCTTAAGTTTTGTGCACATGCACCATGTCTATCCTTGTGACTTTCGGCCATGATATGAAGCAAGTGACATGATCCCTTTTGACATCTAGAGGTCAAACCCAATAGCAGCCTCCTTTTGGTGTCCTCGTATTATTGACAGCTAAAACCTTAAAACATTAACTTTGCCAAAGTTTTTCAGTGCACTTTCCAATCAAAGGGAAATAACACAAGGAGCACTAGAGCGCTAAAGTGGACACACTGGTCACTAAGCGAATACCTAACTTCTAGTCCACCAAAGTATTTAACAAATTCACTGTGCTTGCTTTGACATTTATTGTAAATACGAGTCAACATTAATTACAAAAGAAAAGGGGAAAAGAGAAAATGATAGATGATTGCGAGATTTCAACCTACCCATCATGCACATAGTTAAAGCAGTGGGCACTGGGCACATCATCCTCAGAAATAGGGGAAAAAACTCTTGAAATTTGGGTTCCAATCTGAAGTAATCAGATCGCCTATTCAATTTTCCAGATAGCTCCAAGCTCCCAAAGTTAGTGGTTCATGATTTTCCACATTATCAAAAAATTATAATGTGTATGAATAGTTGTAACTCGGCTATAATTGTGCAACCTGCCAAGGATATGGAATGGAAATGGGATTGTAGCAAAGTGTTCCACAGGTAATATTTATACATGTAGCATGCGCGATGCGAGATTCAGATTACATGGAAAAATATACTATGTGACACTGCTTTATGGATATGAATCACTTCTGTTCAACACATTTTGGTAAGAAACAATAGACTTTAGTACAGAACGAGTGTTAAATCATACCCATGGGTGAAATTAAACAGAAACACAAAACTGCGAAGATTTCAGGGTATATTAAAAAATCTCAATATAACACTAGTCATTGTCACCTTAGTGGCATCATCATGCCTCAGATCTGGAGTCTGGATATTGCTTCTCTTGGTGTTGTCACTTAAGATCACAGAACTCCATACATCTTCAGCCACTCATATGTCTGTGGATACAAAAGTTAGACCAATCAATTTGGAAAGATCGTCGTAGCTGGGTACACATCCCTGTAACCCAAAATATACAAAAAAAAAAAAGAAGAGGAAGAAAAGGGCACAATTGTATGAACAATTATAGCAAATGCATTGCTACATGTTTTGAGCTGACCGCACTTTTGAATATGGGTATCGAATGTCAAAAAGAAATATGCCTCAAATCAAGATTTAGAATCTTTGATTCTTTGATCATCATCCGATCAATAAATCCGGTCAATAACAATTACTGCTAATTTGATACAACTGACATAACATTTTGCCAGTCAATACTTGGAAAGTGGATAGTGATTGCAAAAGTTTCTTGACTACATGATGACACCAATATAACATACAGTAACAAGAAATATAGAAATTGAACGCACAACTTATCATTTATCAAGATCCCAACATTGAGTCAAACTGTACCTTCATGCTGGTAGTAAATAGTCTTCAAATGAGTCATATGATGGTAAGCCTTTTTTTTTTTTGAAACAGAGAAACTCGACCTTTATTGAAGGTCAACGGGGGGGTTCACTGGGGATACCAGTGTTCACTGAAAACAGAAAGTAAACCAGCTTCAACACAGAAGCGATCACATCCAAACCGCACGCAGGCGGCAAAGTTCACAAAAGGGCTAGTTGCAACCTAAATAGTCACAATATAGCACAAAGCGCTGAAAATTCAAGAGGGTACATTACAGCTCCACAATATCCGAGCTAACTTCAACCTTAGGAAGCGACCGCATTTTGGCCAACACCCTGGTGATGATCGGCTCCATCTTCTCCGTATCTTTCTCCTTCAGCAACAGTTTCCAATTCTTGATGTTAGAGATACCAGAAAACAAGGCATCAGTTGGTTGTGGGAATAATCCCTCAATGGCCATCTTGTTTCTAATCTTCCAAATAGCCCAAGTAAAACCTGCAAATAGCACAAAACCTATTTGTTTCGGTAACTTGTGGTTAAAGTGTAGCCAATCCACCCAGAAATCATTCATAGACAGAGGGCTTCGGTCCCATCCGAGGCTCTTCCTAACAACGCTCCATGCGAAGACTGCTAAAGAGCATCTAAAGAACACATGCTCCACAGTTTCTGGGCGACCACATAACTTGCATCTCTCGCTATCTCTCCAGCCACGAGACTTCAAGCACATCCCAACTTGAAGTCGATCATACCACATTTGCCAAAGAAAAATAGGCACCTTGAGAGGTACTTTAATCGACCAAAGGCAATCCAGAATGGGAGGAGAGGTCCCAGAAAAGGTCATAAATCTATAGAGAGAATTGGTTCTGAAAGTTTTAGTTTTATCCAGGGCCCAAAGAACTCTATCATCCTCCTCATCTAACTGAAGATCTCTCCTGATCAACTCCATCTCATCCCATTCTAAACTCTCTTGCTGACCAAAGTTTCTCCTAAAGTTCAAATGCCAATCTCCATTAACTACACTATCACATAACTTGACATCAGGATCAGAACAGATGCTGTACAGGTTAGGAAACTTGAGCCTAAGAGGAATATTTCCAGTCCACCCATCCTGCCACAGTTTAATTTACCATTGTAAGCCTCAAAATAAGAACCAAGCCTAAACAAATGCTTAACTTTCTGAAGTCCTTTCCAAAATTGTGAAGATCCAGTGTTTCTAGCATCTTCAAAACTCCCTCGAGACATATACTTAGCTCTAAGAAGGCGACACCAGGTTGCTGACTGTTCAGTATGGATTCTCCAAATCCATTTCACCAGCAGGCACTTGTTCATCATCTTAGTGTTAAGGATGCCTAAGCCACCCGCCTCTCTAGATTTTGTGACTGCTTCCCACTGCATCATATGATATTTGTAACTATCTCCAGTCCCTTGCCAAAAAAACTTAGATCTAATACTGTCCATTTTCTTATGAGTTCCTCCATGGAACTTATAAAACCCCATCAGATATATTGGTAGACTGCTAAGACAAGAATTAGTCAAAATCAGGCAACCACCAGAAGAAGTTAGTTTACCCTTCCATGGGTCTAGTCTTGCTCTCATCTTATCTAAGAGTTTACCAAAATCTTTCATTCTCAACCTGATCAGCAATAGGGATCCCTAGGTAGGTAAGGGGAAACATCCCTCTTTTACAATTTCGCATGTTTGCACAGAGATCTGCATCTTCTTCATCCATTCCAAAACAGAACACTTCACACTTATGAAAATTGATTTTCAATCCAGACAGGAACTCAAAGCAATAAAGAATGATTTTCAGGTTTCTGATGTTCTCAGGAGTGGGCACAATAAAAATTACAGTGTCGTCTGCGTACTGAATATGGCTAATTCCTTCAGGTAAGAGATGGGTTAGCAGTCCCCTAATCAACCCTTTCTCCCTAGATTTGGGAAGCATAGCTCCCAGAGCATCTGCCACCAGATTAAATAAGAAAGGCGATAAGGGATCCCCTTGCCACAGTCCTTGGTAAGAAAGTATTCACCTCTTTGCCCATTAACATTCACACATACCCGC
>BCLG01005400.1:0-15344 GCA_001602295.1 Zoysia matrella | reverse complement strand
GGATCAGGAAGGTGAGGATTCTGAGCGCCGCGCCGGCGTGCAGCAGTGTGGCGAGCAAAGCGCGCGGGTTTCAGGGTTTGGGGGGATGACCTACCTCGCACCAAGCAAGACGCAAGCAAGATACGGAGTAGCTCCAAAATCAAGTGAACGACAGACCAGCGAGATGGCTTTGGTTTGACTTCGTTCTCGCGCTTCGCCCTCCCTTTTATGCTTGACGGATCACGGACCGAGGGCACACCGCGAGGCGAGGGGGCGGTGGCGCGTCACGCTTGCGTGTGAACTGACGGGATCGATCGCCGCGACAGCTGCGTGGTCGACCGCGGCGGCGGTTGCGTGAGCGCCTGGATGATCCCGCGACGAGGTCGACGGGGTTTAAATTCTGATGGAACTGCAGCGCCGAGTACGTGCTCGAACGTTCTCACCAAACTGACCAACGCGCACCGCGGGTGGCCATATCATATCCACGGCCGCCGACCGGCCGCCTTTCGCTTTGCCGCGCGTCGATGTCTCGCGGCCGCGGCCGCGGCCGGCTGGGTTCTGGCGGGCGGAGCCTGTTGCTCCCGTGACTTCGCTTTCGTTCGTCGCGCGTGGCCCGGTCACTGACTTCCCACGCCTCTAGGAGTTGGACTACTGCCGACTAGGGCTGCGACCAAAGCACCGGTGAGGTAGCCATTGACGTCAAGTTAGCCACTCTGTATTTCAGGATCACGCACGCACGGATGACGCATGCCAGCCCAATAAAATCCCAGGCGTAAACCAATTATTCAACGTGATTTGGCCAAGTAGCACTAGTTTCCGCACACGAAGCTTGGCTTTAGTTAATGCGGCGATGTTACGTCCGCTGACCTGGTTATACGGGCGGCGCCTTTCCATGAGGACAGAACGACATAGCACTTGGCATGCACAATGACCATACGAGCACGCACGCGCCAAGCATTTGGGTCACGTATCGCCCGGCAGTTTTGCCGGTTTCCACGCGCTCGTCGGGTTGACCGACCGACTGTCCTCCGGCCGTCGGCGGCGTCATGGCAACATCAGCGGCGCGGTCTCAAGTCTCCTTCCTGCCGCTATTACCACTACAAGGGAGAAGGTTGCATCACTCGGTCACGGCACATTGAAAGCAGTCAAGCTCGGCAACGACCGTTTGATGAAGAGAAGTGGTCGTATCGTGTGCGTGAATCGTGATGACCTTTCAGGTGAAGCAACGCGACTGTCAGACGAAGCAACGCAGCGAACAGTCCAAACCGGGTCAGAAATGATCTAAATAGCTGGCTGTTAGCCGTGGTTAATAGTGCCCCCCCCCCCCCCCCCCTCCTAGAAAACTCCTCGAGTTAACTCTCGGTCTATCGTTTCCTGTCGCTGGGTTAGCACGTTAGCCATCCACGTAGAGCTGGGGGTGATAAAAAAGTTGGATGGATCTTTTCATAAATTATTTCGATTTTTATTAAATATTAGTTAAAATAAATAAAAAATTGATTTCATTTTAATTCAATCTAAGTACTCACTATTTTTAGTTTATTTTTTTGGATTCGTTTTCACCCTTAGATGTGGCAAGTGAAAACAGAAACCGGGCTGCCTTCTAAATGTTCTTGCTTGTCCTTGTCCGATGTTTATGCTCACAAGGTTTTTACATAGTGATAGTTCTGCGAAGGAAATAATCGCAGCGTGTGCTCTCAAATCAATAGAGGCTAGTAGAGTCTCCCGTGATCCATGGATTCATCAATGATCAAAGTTGGCATAACTGAAATAGTATACTCTCCTGTACCAAGAAAAGGATACTCGCAGCTTCCTTGTGAACCAAGTTACTACTGTAGTAATTTCAGAGGAAGGTCGCTAGAAGCCACGAAATTGTGGTATATGTCACTATTATGATGTTACCGCGTGTGTTAGTCGTGGTTCAATTTGACGAGCATTGAATTTTGTAGAAAAAAACGTGACATTGGTATTCTTGAAAGTATTCGGTTTCAAATTATTGACATTTCAGACATAGGAAATGAACTATAAGTGAGCTAACAATTGATGTTTGAACAGAAAGTATATTAAGAAGAGAAAGTGGAAGACATAAAAAATTGACTTGCAATAAAACCTTAATCCCTTTTTCATAGTACTCTCTCCGTTTTAAAATATAAAATATAAGTATTTTAAGTTTAATTAAAGTTATCACTTTGATAATTAAAAATGAAAAAAATAATAATGTTTTATCATATAAAAGTTATATTTTTGCATTCATTGTGGAGTAAGTTTTTAAAGTATTTTTATATTAAAAATTATGTATTTTTTTAAATATTATTATTAAAAAATAAATAAATTTGATACTATATAAATTTAAAAATAATTATATTTTAAAACGGTAGAAGGAGATCACAGCGTAAAGGATCTCCATTTGTCGGAAAGTTCTATTTCCTCCATAAATTTTCAATCAAACCGGCCCAATTCCAGTAAGGAGGCCCAGGCTTCGGAGCCCAGTAGTCGTCTCTCACTCTCTCAGGGCGCACAAAGAGCCGCGCGTGTGCGTGTCACCTCACCGGCGTTTCGCTGCACCTGCCTCGGCCTCTACTGGGTGTATCCTTTTCGCTCTCCTCCAAGGCGAACACGTCGCCGCATCTCCCCTTCTAGACTCTGCCCCGCCGCACCCGCGCAGGCGCAGCCATGGCGACAGGCTCGATCCGGTCGGCCCTCTCTAGGACGCTCCTCCGCCCGGCGACGCGGGGCTCCCGCTACTGCGCGGCGGCCAGCGAGACGCAGCCGGAGAGGGTAGCGACGGAGATGGTCCGCTACGCCCTCGGAGGCGGTGCTCACCGGAGCTCACCAGGTTCCTCCCTCCGCCCCCACTCCTTGGTGCTGGTCCGCATTAGTTTCTGCGGACACGCCCGCTCGCGCTGACCCGATGTTGGTTGGTGACAGAGGAGGCGATGCGGATACTGGAGCAGGGGGCCTCGAACCTGCAGGGTGGCGGCGAGGGCAGCGCCGAGGCCGTGAGTACGCTCATGCTCGCCATGTCCACGCTGCTTTACCGGAGGTATGGCGCGCTGGCAGCAGGGTTTACTATTTCGTTTAAACCGCTAAAACCGGTCGGAACCGGTTTAACGAAAACCGCGAAAACCGAAAAAATCGGTCAAAAACCGCTCTAAATCGAAAATTCAAAATTTGAACGGTTTGCTACAGTAACATATTTCAAAATTTAAAACCCGCCGGTTTCACCGATTTGCCAACCGGTTTTCGGTATTCCGAATTTTTTCAATTTTTTAAATTTTTTTAAATTTTTAAAACTAAAACCGGACCCGACCGGTTTCACCGAAAACCGCGAAAACCGGCCGGTTTTGTAAACCCCGGCTGGCAGTACTCATTTTTGGAATCCAAAGCTTTACTCTGAGCAAATTTGTGACTACGGTCTTGAGCCCGGGGAGTTGGCAATTGGCACCCGAGTGCGTGAGTAGTTACAAGTTATTGTTGTTTACATTAGATTAGTGTACTGTATGACACCAGTTAGGAGGAGGAAATTCAGACATAGCACCCATTATCAGATGAAGTAGAGAATTTAGTGTGAATGTGTCTTCCGGTTTGCATATTAGCTCTACATTGGCACTGTCATATAAAAAAAATCCTGGAAGATAAACACGGACTACAGTGGATAATTTACTGTTTCATTTTCCTGTGGCATAATGCAGTTTAATTGCTAAGCATCTCCTGCTGGAAATTTTTCATTTACCTTAGCTTGTCCCGTCTTCCCCTCGAGCAGCATTTGTAAAATTTTGATTATATTCTTTTGTGCAGCGGACGACGTGAAGATGCAATGGAAAAGCTCAAAGCAACCCAACAAGTTGCTCCGTCTGCAGCTTTCAGAGGTACGTTGATATTTCTCCATTTCTTAGGCGAATCTATAAAATGGGGAGGGCAGACTGTGAATTGCATGCTGATTAAATGTTTAAAGCAAAGATGTCTCAAGTCCTGCTTTAGTAGTTTAGCCAGAGCTAGAGAAACCAAAGCTTAATTATTTTATTTTTTATATCTGGCTGTGCTTTTGCTTACTAGCATTCTTGTATCAGAAAGGATTAGACAACTGATGTGAAGAAAGAAACATTTACGTATTTGAGGAAGGTTACACAAAAAATAAAAACAAACTGCACTTAGGCAGATGATGTGGAAATATGGAAACATCTATGTTTTTGAGAAAGGTTACCCAAAAAAATAAAAAAAGATAGCAATTAGTTTTCTAGAGTTGCATTTCTGATTGGTAACTGGTTGTGCAGTTGCAGCATGGGAATCGCTAATGGGACTACGGATGGAAACAGGCCAGGTTTGGCACTGGAAGTTTGTTTGGTTTTCCATGAGCCTTATGTGAAATTTTATGGTTATCTTGAATACAGGAGATATCCTCCTCGATGTCCCCAAATGATTCAGTTGATATGTCAGTCAAAGACGATGATGCAAATTCGCCTGGTCACGACCATTTAAAATTTCGAGTCAATGCTATCAAAGGGCTTATTGCACTTCTGAATGGAGAAACAGATTCAGGTTTTCTTATATCTTGAATATCATTGCTCAATCAATTAGGAAGTGATTCTAAAAATTTTGAATCTTTATCAGCGGCACAGCTGTTCGTTGATGGGTGCAGAGACTTTACTGAAGGCAAAAACCATACAGGTGCTACTTACTGTGCAACAAAACATTCACATTTTTCTCTTCCATAAGTTAATACTTGGGTCTTATCGTATGCCCTCAGAAAATGCTGCCCTTTCATATGGTGAATATCTACATTGTGTTGGGGATTTTCCAATGGCGACACAAGTGTATGAAGGAGTTCTTAGGGCAATTTCCATGGAAGATATGTCTAGAAATCTAGCAGCGGGAAACATGGTTCCTGAGGAGGTTTTGCTTGGGGCCACTTGCGGATATGGTCAGCTTTTATCTCTCTCTGGGTAAGATTCATCTGTACCTCTTTGGCTAGGTTTGTTATAAAGCCATCCCAATAATTTAATGAACTTATAGGACATTCAACATTTTGGCTGAAACTATTTCTTAATTTCTTCATTTTTATGGGGACTTACTTTTTTTTCTTTTAATCCAGAAAGTTTGGTGAGGCAGAGGATCATCTTACAAGAGCACTGCAGAAGGCTGAAGAACTATTTGGTTTGGCATACTATGTTTATTATAAATGAATAAAATATAGTCTTGCTCATGTACCAAACTAGAATCCAAGAATCATATAACTTTTTTAATAACGCATGCAGGTGCAAACCACCCAAAGGTTGGTTTTGTTTTGACTTGTATTGCTAGAATGTACAAAGTGAAAGCAAAATCCGAAGGTTCTAGCTCAATTATGGTTCAGGAGGTCAGTAAATCATCAGTCGTTAAACATCTTTCTATGTGTACTAGATATCATGAACTTCATCCTTTTTTTCTTTTCTTGCTCCAATGAGTGCAAGAGTTTATTCAATTCACGTGGCCTGGACCTGAATTCATTGAATTGTTTCCCTATATAATTTTTTGTTTGATCACAGGGTTTGTACAGGAAGGCTCTAGAAGTATTGAAAGCCCCTGCTATCAATTCTGAGGGTAAAACAATGATGTTCTATCTGTGATGGATATACTTTTCTGTAAACTGAGTGATATTTCTTCCTATTTATATTTTGCAGCTACCAGCAAGCAGATGGACTGGAGGGATATAGTCTCCCTTGCTAGAGGTTTGACGTCTGACATTTTTTCCCCCTTCTTTTGCAGCTTGAATCTTCAAGGGTTTTATTGAGATCAACCCATGTGAACCGTACATAGAGGAAGTAACTTTAGTGATACCATTTTTTTTATAATGTTATAAGATCAGCAACCTGTCAATCACCCATGGAATACTGTTCATGATCCAAATTATGATCAGTTGCTTTTGAATATTGAGATGACTTTATTCATACTAACTCAAGTGTTCTGTCATCCCATCCTGTTTTGAGTAAGGTCACAGAGTAGATGCACTAGGGGAATCCAATCTAGTTGTCCCAGTTGAATTGGGATGGACATGTGCCAAATGAACCAGTGGATAGGAGAAATGATTTTTAATCCTATTCTGTTTTCAGAGATCTCTTGTACAGGAACAAGTCCTTCCCTTTGAGATAGAATAAGCTAGAGATTTTCTGGGTCCTGACAGCATTGTTAACATCAACTAGGGTAGTCAGTATCATTGCTAGATGTTCATGTGCATGTGGACATTTGTTCTATAGGGCCTCCTATTGCTATTCTTGTGGTCTCCTTCAATAGGATTGAGATGTTACTGAAACTACGCTTTTAATTTGCAGGTGAGTATGCAGAATTGTTGCTTATCCAGTCAAATCGGAAGGCAGAAGGTGAACGGATGAAGGAGTGGGCAGAAGGCGCCTGGAGGAATCGTAGATTAACGCTGGCTCAAGCATTAAACTTTTCAGAACCTTCAAAACCAACTGTTGTTGTCGACACTAGAATTGGCAGGGTTCTGTAGCCTGATGACATGTAACACTGTCGGAACTATGCAATAATCAGTGAATGCACTCAACAGTATTAGATGTAGGTGGGCATCCGGAAATAATCAGGGTGGCTGAATCTGAATTCTTTCATTATGAGTTTGTAAGACGTGGTACTGCATATTTTTGCAAGTGTCCATGAAGAGAGAGGGAATACAAAATTTAATTGTTGCTGAAGCAGAAATCTAGCAAAAATGTTACATTTTTTTGAGAAAAAAAAAGAGCAGAATGGCATAACTTCACATGCGAGGTCTTCAGTAAAATATCTTCGTGCAATTTGAGGCTATTCAGCAGCCATCGGCAGCGCGCGGTTGCTACAGTCCTCTCAATTTTCACGCAGTTTTATGGGAGTCTCATTCGACGTCAGCAAGGCTGCATGACTCTTCCAGAGTTTGCACTCCAGGAATGAATGTTCAGCGCGAAAATAAAATTTTCGATAAAAGAATATTTTGATTATTCATTTTATTAAAAAAATTTGATGAATATTATATAGTTTGTTATAATTTACTTTATTATTAAAGTAGTTAAAATTATAAATTATAATTTTATGTATTTGAATTAATTTTGTCAACAGTGTCAATAATTTAATTTAAGAACAGTAGTTCACAACCCATCGAGCGGGTTCCTCGATCGACCGCCAGAAAATGAGTTCCCATGTCTGTATGACTATGTACGCGTGCCTGACACGAATCGAAATCGCCAAAGAAGATCAGCGTTTGGGGATGTCCGACGGCGGCGGCGGCAGCTTCTGGTTCGGCAGCGGCCCGTCGTTGACTAGCCACGCCATCGACAGGTCCCAGCTCAAATGCACGTCGAAGTGGCAGTGCCTGATCCACACACCAGGGTTGTCGGCGACGAAGCGGATGGCAACCCAGCCGGCGGTGGGCACGCTGATGGTGTTCCGCTGCACCGGATCGACGCGGTTGTACTTGGCGGTGTCGTTGTTGGCGTCGTAGTTACTGAACCCGCGCCCGACGACGAAGAAGTCGTAGCCGTGGAGGTGCAGCGGGTGGCTCTCGGCGCCGAGGATGCTCGTGTCCTGCAGCACCACCTCCACGGTCGTGTTGAACCTGAGCGGCACCACCCGCGTCCCGTGGCTCACGAACGTGTTGTTGGGCGGCCTGCCGGTGTAGTTGAACGGGCGCGGCGGTGCTGTGGGGAAGTTGGCCGCGAGCACGCCGTTGTACCGCCGCTGGTAGTGCGCCTGGAGGAGCGAGGTCTTGGGCATGGTGAAGGACACGTTGTTCATGGACGCCGCGAACCTGGTGCCGTTGGGGCCCTGGCACGTCCCGTTCACGCGGCTCTGGCACGGGTCCGTGCCCAGCCCGACGGCGAAGAAAAACTTCCGGTCCACAGTCCGCGGCACGCGCGCCGGGTACTGCGCGCTGGCCAGGCTTCGGAAGTTGGCCGTGAAGTTGGTCACTGCGCCCGTGTCGTTGTACGCCGGGAGAGACGGTGCAGGGATGCCGCGAAGCGCGTTGGCGCGCTGCGGGGCGTACTCGAGCACGGCGGTGGCGGTGGTGTTGTCGAACGTGCCCACGGTGTTGGTGTACGGCGCGATGGCAATGGCGAAGGCCGGGGAGACCGGGTTGGTGACCGCGGTGAGGAGCACGTCCATGGTCTGCCCGGGGGAGATGACCAGCGTGGTGGCTGGGAACGGCTTGACGTAGTTGGCGTCCGCCTGCACGACGGTGAGCGTGTGGTTGACCAGCGCGAAGAACAGCTCGTCGTTGAGCGCCGCGTTGATGAGCCGCAGCATGTACGTCCTCCCGGGCTTCACCTTCAGCTTGAACGTGTCGCCAGCCAACGACGAGCAGTTGTAGGTCGGGCCGGGCAGGCCGTTGAAGGTGTACGCGTCGGAGACGTTGGGCCCGCCGCCGGTCCGCAGTGCCTGCCTGATCACGGCCTCCGGGTCGGCGTTGAACCACTCGCCGAGCAGGAGGGGCACCTCCTGTACGGCTTGGGGAACGGGTAGCCGACGCCGCGCGGCAGGAGGACGACGAGCGGGCCGTGGAGTGTGAAACAGGCTACAATTTATATTTTAATAAATCATGTTGTCAGAATTTAAATTCAAATTTTTTATCTTTAATACTACGTTAAATTACACGTACTAACTAATTAACTTACAAAATTAAATCGATAAAAAAATAGACAATTTATTTATACTCTAACACAGTGGAAGGTGACGTTGCTGTTGATGCTGTTGTGGACGTTCACCACGACGCGGTCGCCCTCGCGCACGACGATCCTCGGGCCCGGGAATTCGCCGTTCACCGTCGGGATGCTCTTCGTCACGCACAGCCACGTCACCGTTGCCATCGTCACCTACAGAAGCAATCGCCCATTCAATTTGCTGTTACTGATTAACCACTAGCTAGCGCCTGTATTACACTTTAGAGATACGCACATGATTAAATAGTCAGGCAAGGCAAGCATGCTTGAAGTATGGCACAGACTGACAACACAAAAATGGGGCGTACGTAGTACGTACATTGATGTGACAAAACGTTACGAACCTAGCAACTTCAGTTGGTGGTGCAACGCACGCATCGGCAGGCCTAGCCCGCCGACTGGCCGGTTTCTCGTCTGCTCTGGCTTCAAGCCGACGCATCGTCGCCAGCCTCGATCTTCGCCAGACAGGCAGCCAGCCGGCATGGCCACGCATGGAAGGATGGATGGAGAATCCACGCAGCCGACCAACAACTCGACGGTTCAGGCGTTAGGCCCAAGCTTTTCACGGCCGGAAAGACAGAACCCCGTTAGCATTCCACCGTCAGTGTTGAGTTGCCATCAGCAGATCGTGTCCTGCTGCTGCTGTTACTCTTGACATGATCGCCTTGCCGATTAAGACCGCAAAGAGAACTACCTCCGACCTGCCTGCCTGTAGCTTTTTTTTTTCTGAGAAAGAGACGAGGACTGATGGTTGTTTCAGAATTCAGATGAATGAAACCATTTGAACATGCGGTACATGTAGTTTCAGAGATGGAGGCTGAAGATTTATCCTCTTTCATCAGACACTGATACACACGGACAGACGACAGATACATGGTGCAGCGTCGTACAGGCAGGACCACAATATCTGAACCCGGGAGTCCCGCAGTTGGACGCCGGAAGGAAACTTAACATCTCCATCTATCCTGATGAAGTGATTACAAACTGTTCCTATCGTCATCAGGGTGGCTCACATTGTCGGACATGGATGCCTGGCCAACCAGAGAGCACTTACCGATGTTGTGGTGCGTCGTGTGACGGCGAAGGCCGCCGCCAACTGTCCGGCCGGATTTCTGCCACCAACAGACGCACCAAACCGGCTGCCCCCCCGCAGGCAAAAGGTTTGCCGTGCTCCTGGTCTCCCGGATCAGGGCACGTCGACGTCTTCGACCAGGGAGGGGCAGATGATGCACTGAAATTCTGATGCCCTGACGACAACAGTGGTACAACGGCAGAACGTTTCAGGCTAGCAGTGCTCCTGGATCTGTGGCGGCAAGAAAGCGCAACACATCATCACTGCTGATTGCTGTCGACGTAGACAGTAATAGTAGGACTTCATTGTTGTAGGTTGGATCGTTTTCGGAGCAGTGGTATCTTTCCTTTCTTTCTTTTTTGCCTCTGAAGAAAACGTAAAGAGGATCACAAAAAATTTTAACTAAGAACTGAAGGAACAGAGTGAAAGCACATCTAGCATTTAGGCAACGATCGTAGTTAAGAAAAATGAAAAAAAAGGGTGCAACTGAAGTACGGAAACATAATATGAACAGTCGTGGCTCCCCTACTGCAGTCGCTATTTAGGTAGGCCCAAGACCCTTAAGATTTGCAGCCCAGGGAATAGTCGGCTTTTGATTCGCGTGGGCCAATTTAATTTCCTGCACAGAGCCTTTCTAGGCCCACCGAACAGTCGCAGGGGCACATGCGCTGACGTCACTGCTTCGCTCCTCCATTTCCTCGCTAGGTTGAAAAATCATTTTCGTGCGACGGCATTCGCCAGTTCACGCACCTGGCTAGTTCCTTTTCGCTTTGATGAATACTTACGAGTATTCAGCAGGATATCTTTCTTGGGAAACAAGATGAACGGGGGAGCCCAATTTAATTATGAGAAAAGTTTTAAATTATAAGTTTCTTCTGTAAATTTGAGTTGATTAATGTGAAATTCATGCACAAGTTCAAACATGATTTCACGACATCTTGTAATTTTTTTTGTAGCTTAGAAGTTCGTGTAAAGTCTCTACACGACATAGGTTAAGAAAAAAACGCAGACGAGACTGATTTCGATCAGGCGATCAGCTCATCTCGCGAAAAAGATCTGTCGCGGTTTCGCCGCGTCCTTGCAAACCCGGTGGACAGACACCAGGCCACGGAGCGGCGTACCCGAAAGCGACGAGCCGATCCTGTGAGCGCCGCCCGCCCCGCGCCCCCGGAAACAACGGTCTCGCTCGCGCCGCGCCTCTGCCCACTCCCACCCCCTCGTGGCCTCGTCGCCGCCGCGGCGAACCTCTCTTCCTCACGCGGCACCAACCGAAACCGCAACATCCCAGGAAGTGAGACAGAGCGAGGGGAATATCTCGCAGCGCGTCCTCGACTCGACCGATCCCTCGCCGCCTGGATCCGTACGGACCCTCCCATGCGCACGGCGCCGCGGCCGACTTGACGACGACGACATGACGCTCGCCTCCATCGCCCGCGCCCTCAGCCGGTCCGCGCGCTCCTCCCGCCCGCGCCAGGCGAGTCTCTCTCTTTCTCTCTCACGCATCCGCGGCGCCTTGGCGGGGACAAAGGTCTGACCTATCGCTGTTCCTCAGGGTTTCCAGCTCGGGGGGCTCGGCGGGCTGCGGTCGCCACCCGCGCCGCCGCCTGCCCACGGCGGGGAAGGCGTGGGGATTGGATTTGTGCGCGGATACCTGACCGCGGCATCGGCCGCGGCGCTGGGCAGGCCCGCCGCGGGGAAGGCTATGGATTGGAGGATCCTCCTCGCGAGCCCGCAGTTCCGGAGGCTCTTCTCCGACGGTTCCAAGAAGAGTACGCTTCTTCTCGCTCATTGTTAGGTCGTTCTGTTCGCTAGGGTGATAAAACTGTTTGTGTGTTTTTTTGGTTTCAGATTATGA
Organism: Zoysia matrella; assembly: GCA_001602295.1. Taxonomy (NCBI): domain Eukaryota; kingdom Viridiplantae; phylum Streptophyta; class Magnoliopsida; order Poales; family Poaceae; genus Zoysia; species Zoysia matrella. The sequence goes on along the minus strand of BCLG01005400.1, from coordinate 3,760 downwards.
GAAGTACTACCCGAAAGGCAAGAAGGAGGTGCCGAAAGGGGATGGGAGTAACAAGTCTGAATCAAAGCGTAAGTTGCCGTGTTCCCTTGTGATTCTCTTGTTTGTTTTGGAGTAGTTTGGAAGGATCACATCTTGTGTGTTATTAGTTTGGAAACTTACATCTTTCAATACACTAGCTGATGGATTTGGTGAATGTGTTTGACCAATTAGATGACCGACTTCGCATCACATTACAAGTTTCCCTCACCTACATATGCTTTAGATGATTTATGTTATCATGAGACATTGGCTTGTTCATCATTACTGATAATGGATTATCCACAGTTGCACACAACATTCACATTTCCAGCTTTAGAATTGACACTGCTCCTAATCACTTCACCCTGATGGAATTGTGGTTTCATGCAGAGGAATCCGATACAGAAGGTCAATGGAACTTTCAGGAGAATGCTATGAAACAACTGCAGAATTTCCTCGCACCTCTATTGATTCTTGGCCTGATGCTCTCATCCATGTCTTCTAGTACAGCTGAGCAGAAGGAGGTGATTTCAGTTCACTACTTTGTTAAATCTTGTGCAAGCTTATTTTCATTCGTTCTTTCATTATAGTTTGCATAGCAATCTGTGTTCAATTGGTTTTGAAAGTATCATCCAAAGGTTGACATTGAAAGGCTACTGTCACCCCAAGTCAAATTTGTGACATTGGTGGGTTAGTGTTTCATAGTAGATACAATCAGTGCCAAACAGCAGGATCATATCTAACCATCCATATGATTTTGTCATGTGCCTTAGAAATCATAGCTGAAACGCATGCACTTTCTCCATCTTAGATGGTTTGACCCTGATGCCTATACTTCATAACAAGTGGCACATTGATCAAGATTTGCCAAACTTTATTTTATATCAATGAATGAAAAAAAAGTAGCAGATATCTTATTTTTATTGCAGCATTACTTTTGTAAAATTCCTCAGCCCACAGATAAGTTTATTTTACTACTTGGTTGTGCAGGCATTCTTATCTTACAATTCTGTTCAGGAACATCTTTTGTCATTATCATTTATGCTAACAGTTCTATGTATGTTGTCCCCTTTGGATGTGACTACAATTGTGGGAACTATTTGGTTTTGGGCAATTTTTTTTTGACACAATGATTTCATGATTAGCGTATATTTGTTGCAATTTAGTGTATTGAAAGCTTATTCTACGGTTGATCAGTCCATCACAAACAATATCTTGTGTTCATACATTTGCAGATAAGCTTCCAAGAATTCAAGAACAAGTTATTAGAACCTGGATTAGTTGACCACATTGTTGTTTCAAATAAATCAGTGGCAAAGGTCTACGTCAGGAGTTCACCACAGCAAAAAAGCCAAGGCCAAAATAGTGATACCCATATTTCCACCAGTGATATTCCAGGCAGGGCTGCTCCCAGCAGATGCAAGTATTACTTCAACATTGGCAGTGTTGATTCTTTTGAAGAGAAGTTAGAGGAAGCGCAGGAAGCGTTGGGAATAGATCCGCATGATTATGTCCCAGTAACTTATGTGGCTGAAATAAATTGGTTTCAAGAACTGATGAGGTTTGCCCCAACAGCGTTTCTTGTTGGACTGATGTATTTTATGGGAAAAAGGATGCAGAGTGGTTTTAATATTGGAGGTGGTCCTGGGAAGGGAAGAGGTGGTATTTTCAACATTGGAAAAGCTACAGTGATAAAGATGGATAAAAATTCTAAAAATAAGGTCAGTTCCTATTTTATATGCTTCACTCTTTTTACTGTTCTACTTAGTGCTATTGCATGGATGTCAATCAGAAAGTAGAGCCCTCGCCCTGAGAATTCTTGAGATCTCATAATTGCACATGGATTTTTTTCCAGTCGCCTACTTTTGCAGGCTACATGAAATGCTTTCCGATTCTTGTGTGTTTCTTTACAGTAATACTAATACTGTTCTTCTATTGGTGCAGGTGTTTTTTAAGGATGTAGCTGGTTGCGATGAAGCTAAACAAGAAATAATGGAGTTTGTGCATTTCCTTAAAAATCCCAAGAAGTACGAAGAGTTGGGAGCTAAAATACCTAAAGGTGCCCTCCTTGTAGGTCCTCCTGGAACTGGGAAGACTCTGCTTGCCAAAGCTACAGCTGGAGAGTCTGGTGTTCCCTTTTTGTCTATTTCTGGTTCAGATTTCATGGAAATGTTTGTTGGTGTTGGGCCATCCAGGGTGCGAAACTTATTTCAGGAAGCTCGGCAGTGTGCACCTAGTATTGTATTTATTGATGAGATTGATGCAATTGGTCGTGCGAGAGGTCGTGGTGGTTTTTCAGGTTCAAATGATGAGCGCGAGAGTACTCTGAATCAACTGCTTGTAGAGATGGATGGGTTTGGTACAACTTCTGGGGTGGTTGTTCTTGCTGGTACAAATAGACCTGACATCTTAGATAAGGCATTGCTAAGGCCAGGAAGATTTGATCGCCAGATATCCATTGACAAACCAGACATAAAGGGCCGTGACCAAATATTCCGCATATATCTTCAAAAGCTTAAGCTGGACAATGAACCATCATTTTATTCACAAAGATTGGCTGCTTTGACACCTGGTTTTGCTGGAGCTGACATTGCCAATGTTTGTAATGAAGCTGCTTTGATTGCTGCGAGAAATGAGCAATCCCAAATTACAATGCAGCATTTTGAGTCTGCAATTGACAGGATTATTGGTGGTTTGGAGAAGAAAAATAAGGTAAATTCTTGTGCATTCATTGTAGAATCCTCTTCTGATCATTTTTGGCTTGTCATTCTGATCACTAAACATGTTAACCCTTTTGCAGGTCATTAGCAAACTGGAGCGCCGCACTGTTGCGTATCATGAATCTGGACATGCTGTTGCTGGATGGTTCTTGGAGCATGCAGAGCCTCTTCTAAAAGTCACAATTGTTCCCCGTGGAACAGCTGCTTTAGGATTTGCACAGTATGTCCCAAGTGAAAATCTTTTGATGACAAAGGAGCAGCTTTTTGATATGACATGCATGACATTAGGTGGCCGGGCTGCAGAGGAGGTACATGTTTCGTTGTGTCTTCTTTTAGATGTTTTTTTTGTTAAATAGCAAGGATCGAATGGTAATTTCCCCCTCAGTTCTGCGTTTTACCCAGTTTTGGGTTGAATAAAATCAGTCAACGGTAATTTTTATCTTGTTGCATTAGAACCGTTGTAGTCATCTAGGTTGTACATTGTGAAGATGGCCAATGTTGTCACTAAGTGACAGAAAATTCTTGGATTTGGTGGTGTCATCATGTTACACTCTTGATTGCTCTTGGACAAAACCTGAAAATAGACAATAGTATTTTCATTTTTTCCCCGCCGTTTGCTTTGCCTGTGTGATATAGGCGATGCTTAAAGTTGTACATGCATCATTAAATTTAGTCAATTGATTGACTAATTTTGGGTGCTTACTCTAGATGAATATCTAAAGTTGCCATTGCAAAACACTTGTGCTTAGAATAACCAATGCCTTGTGCTGCTGTATCCATTTAGTGCATGGATCTATTTCAAATCTTTCATAATATAAACATATGTTCTTTTCTCTAATATGATTTATTTCAGGTTTTGATTGGAAAAATATCAACTGGTGCTCAGAATGACCTGGAGAAGGTTACCAAAATGACATATGCGCAGGTTGCCGTATATGGTTTCAGTGAAAAGGTTGGACTTCTATCCTTCCCTCAGCGGGATGATGGCTTTGAAATGACGAAACCTTACAGCAACCAGACAG
>BCLG01005399.1:0-26357 GCA_001602295.1 Zoysia matrella | reverse complement strand
AGTCTTCAGGTTCTTGGCATTATCACACTTCCACAGCTCCTTCACAGCTACAATTCCCCTTCCCTTGCTCAATTCCAACCTATAAACTTTGCCAGTGCCTCCACAGCCAATCAAATTCTCTCCATCCAAGTTGCATACCTCCTCAGGGTCAAGCTCTGGGGGATGGAAGGACTGAAGAGCCCACTTGGAGTCAGTGCCATCACCGCTCTCGATGTCTTTTTTTCTGTTGAACTCTTTAAGCTTGTAATTTTCATAACTCAAACATGCCAATCCAGACAGGAAAACAATCAAAGATATCACCATGCCGAGCACCATAAGTAGCCGTCTTATTGAGAAGATGTGGCGACTGTCAGTCCACTGACAAGGTCTTAATTTGTTTAAACTTTGTTTCCACCCTTCAGAATTGTTGGTTACACAAAGGCCTTCATTTTTAGCGAATGCATCATCTCCCGCTATCACCAGAAGTTGAGGCGGAACTGGACCAGACAGCTCATTGTGCGAGAAATCAATATAACTCAGCTTCAGTAGCTGCAAGTCTTCAGGAATTTTACCAGAGATCATATTATGAGAGAGATTCAGTGAATTCAGAGTCAAGAGGGTGGCTAGCGTGTCTGGAATTGCTCCAGTCAAAGAATTCTCTGCAAGGCTTAGGTCAACCAGGCTATCACACATACCAAGATCTGACGGTATTTCCCCTTCTAGTGCATTATGTTCCAAATGCAGGTATGTCAGCTGCTTCAGACTACCAATCTGTTTAGGGATTCGGCCAGAGAATCTGTTGTTGAAAGCAACCAGCTTCTGCAGCTGGGAGAGTCTCCCCAGCTCCACTGGAAGCTCTCCAAAGAAATTGTTGTTCTGAACATACAGCTGGTTCAGAGTGGTTGAAAAGCCTATATCAGAAGATATGCCTCCAATAAATCCATTATCAGCCACATCAATTATCACAGCATTAGGCAATCCCCATATGCCATCGGGAATACTACCGCTGAACTGATTTTGACTTATTCTAAACCTCTGAAGTGTCTTGCAGGAAGAATAAGAGTCAGGGACTTCACCTGAAAAGTTGTTGTTCAAAGCCAGTAAGAACAGGAGCTTGTTGTTTTGGCACAAGAACCTTGGAAATTCCCCAGAAAAATAGTTCTCTGATATGTCAATTGTATTGAGTGGTGAGAACCGGCCAAGGTTGGTAGGGAATTTTCCTGTGAACTGATTTTCATAGGTTGAGAATGACTCAAGGAACTGCAAGTCCCCAAGTCCCTCTGGAAGCTCACCGGAGAAGTTATTATGGTATATATGGAAGATCTTTAGCTTCTTCAGGCCAGCAATCTCCTCAGGAAGCTTGCCGGTAAGCTGATTCCGAGATACATCAAATTCAGATAACAAGGTCAAAGTTGCAATCTCACGAGGAATTTGACCAGTCAAGTTGTTTTGGTAGAGCTCAATCTTCCACAGGTTCCTCAGTTTTGATATTGCCTTGGGGAAAATACCAGTTATCTGATTGCGTGAGAAGTCAAGTGTTCCCAGAGATAATAAATCAAAAACTGAAGCTGGTATGTGTCCCCTAAGATTGCATTGCCCGAGAAACAGCATTGTTAAGTTCTTCAGGTCTCCAATGCTTTCTGGAACATCACCTTCATCGAAGTTGTTTTCTCCAAGGCCTAATACTGTTAGGCCTGATAGTTTGGTGACCCATACTGGAAATGCCCCAGTAAAACTGTTTGTAGACAAGTCAAGAACTTCTAGTTTGACCAACGCTGAAAGATCAGGCAATTGGCCTGTCAAGCTGTTCATTGACAGATTAAGAACCTGCAGATTTGTGCAGTTGGCCAGTGCAACAGGAACAATTCCTGTGATGGAGTTTGCACCCAACTCCAGTGTGTGTAATTGGTTCAGAAGAGAGAATGAAGATGATATTGTGCCTGACAAGGAGATATTTGACAGTGATATTCCAGTGACATCACTGGTTTTGGGGTCACATGTAACACCGTAGAATTGGCACGGTGAGTGAGATTCATCCCAGTTATGTAGGTAGTTCAGTGGATCCTTCAGATGAACTTTTATGTCCAAGAGTGCATCTCTGTCCAGGGCTAGTGACTCTAATATTCTGAAGTTACAGGATACTAGAATTAACCAGAAAAGTATTTGAAACTGTGATGTTGACATTGTACCATTAGCACTCTTTACCTGAAAATTAGGGAACCTGAAATCAGTTAATTACCATACTCAATTTTATGTGCAGTTCACTTTCACCACAGTGAGCTTTGAAAGGAATCAAAGGAAATTGAAGTGTGAAAAGATTAAATATGTGTCATTATAGTGAAAGGCTGCTATTGAATAATATGGGGACCAGGTAATAAAACACAATCAACTACTCCTAGATATGTTTAAAAAGGTACTGTCAGATATTTTAGCAGATACAGTGAATATAGACAGCACCATTCTTTACCTATCAGTTAAGGTGCGTCCTTGTATGTGTTCGAACTTCATATCAGCAATTAACTCATCCAGAAAGTGAATGCACTGGATGATTCCGCTTGGTATCAAAGGAAAGGTACTTTTCAGCAGTGTCTAGGCTAGCATGTAAGGCCACTGTCTAGTAGTACTTTTTGTAGATCTTGATGACGATGTTCAAGCTTCGCACTTTTGATAAGCTTAAAATGTATATATAACCTTGGGGACCACGTAGGATAAAGCAGTATAAATTGTGAAATTGTGCTCTACTATATGATCTGCAAATTCCTTAGCCATCCAATTAACATAGATAGTCGAGGTTTGCTCAAGCACTGAGGAATGTCAAGCATTCAGTCACATAAACAATAGAATGTTTCACTGACGCTCATTTCCTAGCAAAACCAACTCAAATTCACAGCTTGCATTGGTACTTCTACTGCAGAACTCTTGAAAATAGTGGAAACGTAAGTGCCAAAACCAAGTATTAATCATGCACTAACTGCAGGATACTTCATTTTGACTGCCCAGTCTAGAACTTGTGCGAGTAACTATTCTGCTCCCCATGACAGCAAAACTAACATATCTATAAATGCAATAAGTATAAATAAAGAAATAGTAATAACTGAGATGGTAGAACACTAGAAATGTAAACGGTATTGATGAAGCAGAGATGGATCTTACAGTCACAGAGATAATAAGACGTACAAGCTCTTCCGTGAATCTGAGCTGATCAGACAAGAGCAGGTGAATGGAAGTTGATGGCCAAGTCAGACAAAGGCCAGTCTAGATTCTAGAACTCGTTAGCCTCCCCTGGAGACAATGCAATGGGGGCGAGAGAGGCCAGGTAGATATAGAGGGCGGGGGCGGGGGCGCACGGGCGACCAGTGATGCAAGTAGTGGTGCGCCGTGCGCACAAGAGCCGAGAGGCGGGCCAGGAGGCGCAGGCGCCTCTTGTTGCGCCGCGGCAGCTCGCGCGGGCGCGGGCGCGGGCGTGCTCCCGCGCTCCCGGTGCGCGCCATCGCGTTGCGTCTCGCGATTCGCATGCGCGCAGATAACGACGCATGCGGACGCGCGCGCGGGCGCAAGGCAACAAGGGCAGAAACGAACGCACGCGCCGGAACCCGGGGAATCTCCTCCTGGCGGTCGCCGCGCGCCACTTGCCCTGCCCCCCTCTCCCCGCGCCGGAAAGCGACGCGGGCCGCCGAGATTTGCGCTCCGCGCTCGGCTGAGATTTGCGGGGCGTTGGATACCACTGGAAATACAGCGAGATTCCGCTGCGATCCACCCGGTTCTCCCCGTAACTTTTGCCGATGTACGGAGCGCACGCCTGCCGTAGGCGAGAGCGTGCGTGGCCGTGGCGAGATACTTGTCCAGGCTGCGTATTGTACTAGTACCTGAATAGATATTTTTCACGCGCCCACTTGCTCGTGCGGATAGAACTACAGCCGGACACCGGCGCGCCGGCGAAGCTCTTGTCGCCCGCTCCATACAAGCTTCCAAAGCTCCTCGAGCCATTTGCCCGAGATTTCTGCATCACGGCGACCGGGAAAGCATCTCCAGTTCTTGGTTCGCAGTAGTTTTTTCCGTACGGTACAAAAATATATATTCGTGATCGCCGTAAAGGGGGAAAAACGCGGGGCTGTCATATTCTGCAATCCTGTGGCGACCCTTGTTTCAATCTACCCGGATTCGCCAACTTGTGCTGAAGAAGGAAGCATCTAGATCCACTCCATGTAGGAGTAGTAGCAAAAGTCATCTCAGCATCTGAATTCATAATTGGTCACAACAACGAGCTTGAAAACCGAAAAAAAAAAAAGGATTCAAAGAAAGCTCTGAACATTAGACATCGTGCTCATCAACAACAAAAATAGAACCGTGCAGCTAGTCGAGTTTTAACGAGGTAAGTATGAAGCCGTTCCACTGGTATGCCAACAGCGGCAGAGCTCGTATGAAGAGTGGATCAATCATCTGGATCTTGATAGATAAGGGAGCAATGAGACAACAACAGCGGAACAAAGCATTCAAGCTGATATTCGAGTCAAAGATCTGCTGATTCAGCCCCGTGACCCCAACCTATTATCGAGTAGGAAAATAACAAACCGAAAGCTGCTGGACCGACCCCTGCATATGCCTGGTGGTCAAATCTCCTCTCAGCCACACTTATCGCTCCTCGCTGCAAAACGATGCGTCAGATACCTATCGATGCGCATAAAAGAATTGGGATCAACGGCCAAGTGATCTGAACTTGTTGGCATGATCTTCCAGTACAGAAGTATTTCTGTACACGACCGGAGAATACTGTTTTGTATCTACGTGTTCGATTGGACTGCGATGTGCCGCCTTTTCTCACAACTGAACATCAGCCCCGTGAACGGGTAGGCACCGAAATTCCACCCACAGGAACAGAATATGGGAAAAGCACACCAGTAGTTGGATTTGGAACTGCATTGTGGCTCTGCTAGTAAACAATAAGCACCACTTAACCGCCATTGCATCAGCTTGTTTCTCAAACAGTATAACGATCAAGTTCTGGTCCCAACCTTTAATTATTGCAGAAATGGAACGTTCCTATTCATGCACATGTTTATGTTTGCATGTGAGCTTTGACCTGCTACTCAGCAGCTCAAGTGAGGTGGACAGAAATGGAATTATACGCAAGAACAGCATGAAATACTGAGGGATAGATACGGAGTACTACTAGCTCTTTCAGCTGTTGATGAGCAGTAAAAAGGAATCCATCCACCTCCAGTAGGTACAATCAGTTAGGAGTATGTTTTCACGGAACAGTCATTCTGACCAGAAAAAAAAAGTGCCTTTGTTCATTGTTCAAAAAATCAAGAAGCTGTTGCAATATTCTCCATGATTGCACTTGTGCGGCAGTGACAAGTTTGGTTCATGTTCCACTTGAAATGACTGGGCATTCGGTCTCATGTTCTTGTCGCAGACATGTTATGATAGCGGGTAGCCTCTTGACCGGCGCTTGGGAGGACACAGGAGACGCCTGCTTTTGGTGCCACTATGTTTGTACCGTCACAAGTCGCCATTACAATGCGTTGTTTTTCAGTTTTTATGAAAGGTGGTTTCAGTTTCTTCCTTTCTTCCTCGCTCGAAAAATGTGTCGAGTCATGGATGACGAAGATACCTTGCACACACGGTAGGCAAAGTGCAGTGTGTCAAGTGTTATGTGTGGACGAGGGGTGGATGCGTACGTGGTCAGTTAGCGATCATACAGTGTGCATTCTAGCTATCGTTGCTTAGCAGGCGCATCGAAAAATCCACCAAGGGATGATCGGCCTAATCAAGCGTCGTGTAGTCAGCGTCGCAGCAGCCACAGGAATATTGGATCATCCGTTGTGGGGATTCTTCAGAGGTCTAACTCACAACGATTCGAGCCGGTCCGTGAGCACTTTGGCGTCACAGCGGATCAGGCTTTTCGCCAAAGAAGGATCACGCTGTTGAGTAGGGCACAGCATTCAGCACGAGTGCACTACGCCAACAAAAACAGAGATCCATGCTAACGCAGCAAGATATTCTCACACTCTCACAGCATGCCGCGTTCAAATCGTATCCAAATAAAATTTAGGAGTCAGAGTGATTATAATTAGTGTGCAGCGTGAGGCTCTTATCCGGTTCGTGTTTGGAAAAGGTTCGCCATCTGGTCGCAACACCCACGCCGGCCACTGCTCAAATTATTGGTAGCTCATGGTCCATTGACGCATGGCCGATGGACAAGTCCATTCAGATCCCAATGATGGTTCACTCCAATGATTTTTCTCGTTAGCCAGGGTAGCCACTACACTAGCCAGGCACCCTCCCGCCGCCCATTGTGCCGATGACAGTTCCAGGCGCCGTTCAGGACGACAGTGGCAGCTTAGGCCAGATCACAATCGATCTCCTCTATAGGCTATAGCTCAGCAGCAAGACACTATAGGCTATAGCTCAGCAGCAAGGCTATAGCTCAGCAACTCGCCATCGAAAGCACGTGGATCGGGTGTGAAACGAGAAGACGGCCCGAATCGAAACGGAAAATCGCGGTAGGCAGCAGCGTGCAGCGGTGTCGGTCCACTGATCCCGCTGTCAAGTCCGCCGGCCGCCGACAGGGAAGTGACTGAAGCGGACCTGTGCCCTCCTGTCCAGTCGCCGTTGCGCCGTGGCCATGCCCACGAGCTTGGAGGGAGGGAGACGCGTGCGTGGCGAGAGTGAGAGGGGTCAGGGAATGAGGCAGGATGGGAAAGGAAGAAAGCGCCCCCCGGTCCCGCCCTACGAGGCTATGACCGAGAAACCTGCCTTGCTGTCGTGCCCGGGCGGTGGTTTTTCAGGAATTCCGGGGGAAAAGTTTGGTTTTGACGGGCGAGGTGTCGACTTCTCGGCAAGAACCTCGTTGGGTTCGTGCGGTATCCTCCTCTGGATTTTCTCATGGTACACTCGCTCTCATAATAAGCGGGCCGGGTCCCGGGAAGCCATGGTGTCGCGAAGAGAACAGCCTTATGGTTGTCTGATGCCGTCGTCCGAAGTACGAGGCGACTGGGATTGATGCCCTGCACAGTGTTGACCAAGGATGTGCTAAGTACGCGTTCAAGTAGCTCCACGTTTGATTCGTTTAAGATAAGAAACATGTGCAAGATGCGATGATAGCCGGCTTGTGCAGGAAAACAATCGCTGGCATCTGACAACAATATCGGCAACTTCTTTAGCTGATAGAAACGTGCTCGCGTACGTGCGTGCGGCCTCGCGCCTCGTGGCTCCCGCGTGCCAGGGCGCGGGGGACGCGAGCGGCCTCACGGTTCGTGCGTGCCCCGCTGCCCCTCGCGAGCTGGTGATCCGGGCAGGATGGGCGCGCGGGGAGATGACGGCTTGTGACGGATAGGAACTGCCCGGGGCGGCGGAGCGTCGTGTGGCTGCCTGACAGCCCAGGAGAGGCCGGGAGTCCGAGACGCGCTGTGAGATCCTTGCACCCCGCCTCGCGCGGAATCTGCAGCGCGCGTCGTTAGGAGCAGACCGCCCGAGGAACGAAAACGGCCGCTGCAGACGCTTGCCAGCGGGCCTTTTTCATATGGGTCCGTCACTCTAGACAAAACATGGGATCACAGATGTGGATTAATGGGCCTAAGAAGCAGCCCCGATCGTCTACGTGGCGCGAAAACAAAGTGGGCCGTTTCTCTGTGTTGGTTTCGCTCCAGCCCGCCTGGCCTGTGTACACCGTCGCCTTCGTTTAAGCTCGTTTGAGCTCTCGCGTGCAACCGAACCAAGTCCTTTCCTTACTCGTCTCGCCGTCGCCATGCCCCCCTTTTCCCTTTCCTGCGATGCGAGCCGAGACGCGGGGGGAGGGTGACATGTGAGCCCCATCCACATGCATGTGGTCTTCGGCTCGGGGAAAGGCCTTTGCCCCTTTTCTGGTTTCTCCTTTCTGGGTCGCCACTAGCTATCATCACTCACCTGCTCCTCAACTCGATCTAATCATAGACCTCGCTACATACAGAAACAGAAACCAATTACGTATCTTATCTGCTGTGCGGCTAGTAGGACATTCATATTCTTAAGAAGTTCTCTATATATAACCTATTCCATCCGTAATGTTTCATGTGCCATGAGTCCATGACCTAACCTATGCTTCGGAATTGCTTACGGTTTCTTCTACTTCGCTGCAGCTTCCATCCGGTCGAGGCTTTTCCCGGCACCCAGTTCTTCCATGCATAATGCATTGCACGGTCGTCATTAATCCATATATTTTTTTCTTTCTTTTCCTCCTCGATGATGATAATGTGGTCTAGGCGAGTAGTTATCTTCATCTGTGTTTGTTGGCTTTCTACGTTTCTCCTCTTTACATAACCCCTTTGGTTTCCTTGGGATGTGGCTTCAGTTGGGCAGTGAGGGCCGTGCTGCAGCTTAAAGCAGAGGCAAGAAGTCCAAATTAAGATATGCTTTCATGATGAAGCTCGTTTGGCTCCAACGGCTTTGCCTCTCCTGCACTCATGCTTGCTCAAGGTTTAGACTGATATGATCGAGGGTAGCTAAGTATTGGTGCTCTGCGCTCTTTACCAGTTGTCTGCCAACTCACAAGCGCCCACGTCCTTACGTTGGAAGCAAGCATTGTTGGGTTTTTAATTGCACTCTGTTTAGTTTAGATCGATGCTTGCTCAAGGGAAGGAGACATGGTGATTTGGGGACGAAGGAGGTTTGCAAATATATAAGCGTACAAGTGTGATAAAGATGGCGATCTATGCATTTGTAATCATCAGTCACTATGCTGTAGTATTAATCTACTAGCAGTACGCCGAGATAAGATTAAGACTATACAGCTCGTATCTTGCTGCAACTGCATGTACACTTTTACTCACTGGATTCATAGGTTAGTTTGTAGGAGTACAAGAAAAGGACGGTTAAACTAGTCGCCCTACTGACATTGACTGCAGCTTTGGGCCGGTTAGTTAACTCTGATGATTCCTAAGAAGATATTGGTAGCACCTTAGCAAGATTTTACTGCGCAAATCATCACATAGGAATGGTGCACTGGGGGTCAGAATCTTACTGTAACCGAAGGGTTTATAATGGGGCTTGATCAGTAGCTAAAGACTACTACTCCAATAACCTTCAAACAGCAGCTAGCTATACAGATTTCAGTTGGTAGGGGTAGCCGTGCAGTGCATCCACAGACACTGTTATTGGCAAAGACAATCGTATAAAGCGCGACTGGATACTCCCACATTTTCTGTTACCGATAAATTCCTGCGACCACACAGCCAATTAACCGACCAATAAGCACCGCGATGCGCATGCAGCAACGGCTGATTCGTCCCCTGCCCAAAGGCCGCACGTCCCTTCTTTCCAGGACCCGCTTTTTTGCCTGTATCCCTCGGCCATTCCATTTCTTTCGCTTTCTTCCGCTTTGGATCGGCTACAATCTACAGCTGACCTTTGATCATTCCCCCTCTCCTCGCCTATACGGACACTAGTCTTTAACTCTTTATAGGAGGATCATGTGGGCTGCTGCCGCCGCCGCGTAGTGTGATGTGCATGGGAGGGTTCAGTGGGGAGCCACTCCTTTGACAGAGGTTGCCCACACATGATTCGGGGATTATTTTTGGCGCCAGTCTCGCCGCAGCCTTGCCTTCACATCATCTGTTTATTTCTGGTACTCCAGTATAAGAGCGAGGCAGCCTTTTCCGAGGCACTCTTTTTTGTTCGTCTGTGACCACCAGATCAGCTGGGATCTCACTTTCGATTCAGTGACTGGCTTTAAGAACAGGCAGCCGAACTGGCCGTCCTCTTTTAGTCGTAGACTCGTAGTAGGTTCTTGGCGTTCGGCCGGCTGTGACCATTGAGCTCCCGTGATCCCGAGAGCAAAGAGGGGCAAAGCTAGCAGATAGCGCCAATAGGCAGCTGCTAGTTCCCGCCTTCAGTTCAGAGAGGAGAGCGAGGTGCTGAAGCCTGAAGGTATGCTCTCTTCAGTTGCAGTAGAGAACTAGTAGTAGTTCTGACATGTGACCGTTGGTTCTTTTTAGACTGCATCATTGGTGCTAGAGTAGCTAATCCCAGTTCCTGACCTTGGGACAGTAGCTGTGTTCTCCGACTGGAACCACTCTTTCAGCCAGCAAAGTTCTGCTTAACGAAGTGAAAATTACTACACGGTGTGCAGAGAGACGGAGGAAGAAGCGTCCGCCTAGCACTGGCAGCCATGAGCGGGTTCGGGCGCAGGTCAGGGCCATGGCCGGGGGACCCGTCGTCGGCACCGTCAGAGCCGGTCGCCGCGGCCGCAGACGCGAGAGGCGAGGAGTCCACGCGCAAGAACTTCGGCACGTCGATGGACGCCATCTCGTTCGGGTTCGCGGCCACGGCCATCCTCGTCTCGCTCTTCCTCCTCATGGCCATCTTCGAGCACCTCATCAAGCCCCGGGCTTTCCAGACGGACAGTGCCCCCGCCGGCGCGCCGCACCGAGCCCACCACCGTCGACGCGCCCGCTCGCTCGGCAAGGTCCAGAGCCCGCACATGGTAGGGATCAGCCAGTCACAGCAATTCACCTCTCGTTTTTCTATGGTAACACACTAACACTGTCTGTATGCATGGTACTGCTTGATGAGTTGATTGATTTCGGTGCGTGTTTTGGCTGTTCCTGATGAAATTCTCGGCGTGTTCCGATTCAGGTGGAGGCGGTGCTGCACGCGGCGGACCTGTCGGTGCTGATGCCGGGACAGCGGTACCCGACGTACCTGGCGCAGCCGGCGCCGCTGCTGCCGTCGTGCCCAAGAGAAGGTGTGCACTGGCCGCCGCACGACCACCACCACAGCAGTTCATACTTCCCTTAATTCCACATGGAAACATATGTTTAGGCGCATGGTACATTCGATCAACCGTGCTGTCGATTCGTTGTATAGCGGAGAGCCATGGGTTTGAGGGAGGCTGTAAATGCAGGAGGTGGCGAGTCCGATATGGACATCTTGTCCTCGCTGCCTTTTGTTCTTGTCCGTATCCATGGTCCTTTCAGATGCTCAAACTCGCGAATAGTTCAGGCGCATCAGTCCAGGTTCACCGGTCCTCCTCGGTGTCGAGAACATGCCGCTGTTCAACGGTACGTGTAGTATGGCGACGCTGGTCCTCATAGAGATTCCAGACGGCTCGCTATGCCTGGGTAAATCACGCACCGCCATTTCTACCACCACATCATTTTAGCAAACCGTGACTTACTAGTACTCCGGCTGTAGCAGCGAGTTTTTGAAGATTACTTACCCAAGACAGACCATGTCGCCATGCGTTAGTTCATGGCGCAGAGGCAGGCCCTATGTGACGCTGATTCCTTTGATTAGCACCGAGTAAGAACACATCAGCCTCCAGAAGAATCCTCCACGCAGTTGGTGCGCCCTGTTCGTCAGACCAGTCTAGATTTCAGACGAGAAAACCGCGCCCGGTGTCGCCTCCTGGGTCAACATAGAGCTGTAATCGAGGTGGCGAGGCTGATGCGAGCTCCAAGGACGGATCAACAACTCCCTCCCACAGGGCTAAACTAACTGTTCCTGTAGATACATGAATCAGACGGTCCCTGGCGATAAACATGCCTTGTGATAGCTAATTCTAACCAGACCTCAATACACGCTGGGGTTCGAATCTGATCACGTCAAGTTTGGCCAAGTTTGACGGGTTTGCGTATCCAGGCCACAGAAAGCCCGGTGCTCACACCCCACCCAGCTTGCACAACGCAGCACGGTCCTCTCCAGGCAGCTGGGCATCATCGGCTAGGCCCGTCGGTCTGCCCCCCATCCTGTCCGGCCTTGCCGGGCCGCACGGCGTGTTAGGAGACGGCTTGTGCCCCGGCGCCTGCGCTGCCGGGCATGGCACGGACGCCGGCCGGCCTCCTCCGCGCACGGACGCTTCATCCGACCAAAAGCTTTCCATTCCATTTGTGTGCAAACCAAAGCAGAGAGATGCCCTGACCTGCTCTGCTCCTGCTTCGCGGCCTGGACACCGCCGCGCACGGCGCACGTCACGTTGAAGCCGCAGCGAACGAACCCCGGACGCGTTCGTTGACGAGTTGCGGCTTACCGCAACCGGGGACTTCGCGCTGACCGTCTGACATCGCATGCAATTCGCTCCGCGCCCGGGAAAAAGGAGCGCTGTGGCCCACATGCAGCGACGCAGCCGCCGCGCGGGGCGAGAACCCTAACCTCCGCCAGCGAGCCCATCGTTTATCGCCACCAACTGGTTTCCCCTTCCGTCGTTCCTCTCTTCCCGCAACCGACCGACCCCTCCCTCCCTCCTCGAGCTGCTGCTGCTCGTCCTGCCTCCATGAGGACGCCATCCCCGACGCTTCTCTGTCACGCCCTGCACTCAGGGGATCCCAGGAAGCAGCCGGCCGGGTCGGGAACCGGTTCCAGCTCCTGGTGTCGGT
The DNA here is from genome assembly GCA_001602295.1 of Zoysia matrella. Classification (NCBI taxonomy): domain Eukaryota; kingdom Viridiplantae; phylum Streptophyta; class Magnoliopsida; order Poales; family Poaceae; genus Zoysia; species Zoysia matrella. The sequence goes on along the minus strand of BCLG01005399.1, from coordinate 14,025 downwards.
GGTTAGGTCTCGGGGCATCCGCTGTTGTGCCAAGCCCTTAATCAGCATCCAGGTCTGATCCCGCTCTGTTCCAGGTTCGTCTGCGGCGCCCAGTTGCTTAGGGATTGCTCTGTCTTGAGGTTCGGACGCTTTGCTGGCGACGAATTTAGATTTGCTGGTTGGTCCGATGATTGACTCGCGCTGAGCTTTGAGCGTCGGGGAATCTGCTTCCCGTCCCTGGGGCGCGGCGCGTGGGGCTGCGAATTGCGTCAGGTCAGCGTTGTATTCGATGATCATCCATCTGCTTGGATTGTGTGCTTGCTCAAATTTGGGGTTCCCCCACTTAGGTTTAGGGCGATTACGTTTGGCGCTGGAAATTGGGAGTCCGTCGATTCCGCACTTCACGCTTCATTCTGATCCTTGCTAGGACCGTTTGGGTGCTCGGATTGGGGCCGCATCTGAGCCGTTTAGGTCTAGAATTCCTTGTAGCGTAACCTAATCATCTGTTGCTTTTGTGGCCGGGTGCAAGGGCATGGATGTGATTAACGTATTGATGGTTGATTTGGATCCACTAAATGTTGTTCTAGAGTTTGCGGCTTCCATCAAGTCACCAATCCCTTCAATTGGCAGCTTGGATCAATAATTAATCCTGTTGCTTATGTGATTTTTACAGTACTGGGCTCATTGTTGCCTGATTTTTGTTTGATTTATGTCTGCTTGGACGATGGTTACTTTTTCTTGGTAACTTTGGTTTCTTCAGTCTACTACTGAATTTTGTTTTTTGATGCTTATATTGGTTGAATGGGGGGCAGGTAATAGGTTTCTTGCTGGTATCATATTGAAAGATTTTCCCTTTGGTGATATCACTGATTGATGGATGATTATATTAAGTTGATTGGCAAATTTGATACTCCTACTTCATTAGGCTTCAACTGTAACGAACTTTATGTTCTTTGTTTGTTATCCAACTGCCCTGCAAGACCTAATGATTTTCAGTTTATATCGTAACAGGTACTGGAATTGATGCATCCTCATATCCTCGCTACCTTTTGGGTTTATTTGAAGCCAAACCACCAGCTCTGCTCTGGTAATTTTATACTGGTTCAGTGAACAACAGTCAACAGGATTTGTTTGTCCAGTTGCTACTTCTGGCATTTTCTGGATTGCTGCTTATTGCATTTTTTCAATCAAAGAATGTTGCTGTGTTTCTATAGTCTAAATTCATAGGTTTGAAATATATACTATCTTGGGATAATTGCATAAACCACCCCATAAATCATCTAGAGTCTGGTATTCTCACCCATTAGCCTTTTTGTTTCAAATTTCCACTCACCTACCTAGGTTTTGTTGCAAAAACCTCCCCAATTCTTACATACTTAATTGAATAAAATTGTTTTCTTTCATTTGGATCAATTGATGGAGTCCTTTTCAAACTTACAACATTTTGGGAGTATGATCTTCATACTTTTAAAAGATTTTATAAAACACATTACCGAATAGAATTTAAACGTTGTCCCATAGAGTTTTACTGTATGGACGTACTTTTTCATCACAATATGAAGAAACAAGTCTCATATAAGCACCTTAACATTATTAAAATATTTAAACTTAATTAGCTTGCCCTTTACCAGCTCTACCTTGATGAAAACATGTGAGATCGAGCCTCGAGTACGCGCATGCGAATTGGGGTGGTTTTTCCAACAAAACATAATAAAGTGTTTGGATTTGCTACGAAAAGACTTATGGGCGGGAATCTGAAACTCCAAGTGACTTATGGGGTGGTTTCTGTAAATTGTAATTATCCCTAATATCTTATTTGTATTAAGGTCTTATTTGGTTATCAATCCTGGCTGGGGTTTGCATTCTATTTTTTTGCAACAGTTAAATGTAGCCTGTTGCGTAGTGGTATGATGAATTTCAAGTCTTCAGCTGTGTCCTTCAATGCTGGGCATTAGGGTCAACCAGAGTCACAAATAGTATAGTTATATCTAAAGCCAACACAAAATTCCTGAATAAATGTTTGTATCTTTATGAGAGGGATCACAAACTCTTTTTGAGTATATAATTAAGAAATACTTCATAATAAGGGGCTTAGGATTGAAGTTGATTAGTTTTTAATCTCATAGACGCTAACCAGTAGCCCAATTGGCTATCGATTTATCTTACAAAGGCTGGAACCAAAGATAGCTTGCCTATTCAAAATATCGCACTCTGCAAGTAGTTTATATAATGTTTACAAATGTCCTCTTTATCCAATATGACTTCATCATTAACATGGTCTTGGCAATCCAGTTTAACTGTCATATTCCATGTCTATAGTTGAAGCTTGCTGTATGTCCAATCTCACTGGAATATCCTTTAATTTCTGTCTCTATTTAACCTAAAAAATATTCCAGGATTTATTATAAAAGTGTAATATGTGCCAGATAACTTAAATGGTCTACTCAAATCATGCTGCTTAAATGCTTATACTCTTTGGTGTGCATATTATGGTTATAATGTCATTTGGCAAAAGTTATTTATTCACTGCCAGTGCATTAATAGATGACATAGACAAGCAGAGATTATTAGTTAAGGTGCTCTCCATACATATACACATACCCACACTAGTCATCCACTCATCGGTCTTGTTTTCGTGCTTGATGTCTCACTTGTATTAACATGACACCATTCTTAATTCTTATGTTCTAAAGCATTGTTTTAACATACATCACCTGGAAAAATTACTTCACGGCTTGTTTAACTGGTTATGGTGCCTTTCCATAAATGCCCACGTGAGTTGATCACTAATCATCACTGCTTTCATGCTTGAATGTATCTTACACTACAGTGCATCTATGAAGTTCGAACATCATTAGTAATTTGCTTTATGTAGACTTTGTAGATAAAATCCAATTTGTTGCTAAGTAGTTCGGTTCAGTTTTTGGCCTTATGGCTCCTTCCAGTGGACCTGACCGAGAACGTAACGTACACTGTTTGTGTTTTGTTTCATATGATGGGAGGTATTGTTCGTTGCAAGGACCATCTTGCTATCACTATTCCAGAAAACAAGACTCCTAATTTGTTTTCATTGGGTTATTTTGTTACCATTCATATCTTGCTGCAAATTTTTCATCAGGCAGATCAAAATTCAAGCTGATAATTTTGTGCTCTGTTGCTGAACATCAGGTAACGGATGGATTCAAAGGACTACAGATTAACATCACGCACGAGGTCAGAGATATCAAGACAAGATTCATGATGTACTCAAAAGATCCGGAGAGGGTGCGGGTCAGAGGAGAATAGATTATCATGACATCAGTTGTCAGGGATAAGATTCACGAACCCCTCGAGGTTCAGAAAAAGCTTTTAGGTGCAGCTCACTACCCTCCCCTCCCTATTTACATTTCACTACATTATGTACAGTCACCCAACAGTGGCCATGCGCCCAAACTTGCCTGCGCCACCAACAGGGATCTGATCCTTGCACCTCTCCGTCGCACTAACCTCCATCCTTCCACCATCCCTGCCACCACGGTCTTTTCCTTTGCGTGGGCTAGCACACTTCCTGCAAATGAAGTTCTCAGGGACTTCCTCAAAATCGCTTATACCTGAGCACCTGGTGTGCTGCCAGACACCACACATGTCACATGCTAGCATCCGTTCCCCATCATCGTCCTTGGCACCGCATGAGCAGTTCACCGTCCAGTTCTCCAAACCCCTCTCCATCCTAAACTGTATGATTCTCCGGTAATCTCCAGTGCATCGTCCTCTTACCCGAACAAGCTGGCTTGAGCCAAGCACATGCCTTACGGGTGTTGTTTCACTGAAATTTGGAAAGTCAGGGAGCTGTTCAGCCTGGAAGGTTTGAAACATGAGGTACGTTTCTTGGAAAGCTCTTGAAGCCTGCAGTTTCAGTTCAGCAAGGGTAGCACTCGCTGGTAGAAGTACAAGTTCCTCTGGTGGTGTTGTGTAGTCTTTTGGGTGGTCAAGCAGTTCAACAGAGCATCTCACACAGAGCAGGAACGGGTTCAAAGGAGTTTGCTGAACATGTTCATCATAATGCTTGATGAACTGCTTGCAGTCAAGGATCTTTGCTGCTGCGCTGTGTGATGATGCACTCACCACCTCTGGCTGTGAAGACAGCATCGACTCTGGATTGAGAAGAGCATCATAAAGTAATCTAAGATCACGCAGAAGATGTTCAACAGAAGGACGAAATGAAGCTGCATCAACTGGTGACGAAATGGACGATTCAAGCCTGCTTGAAATGAAATAATGGTCAGCAAAAATACCAAATGAGGTTAGCAGTTGTAGGAGTATGCAGAGTCACCTGTATTCAATTGCGCTTGTCTTGGCGTTGCAGCGGACAGCAATGAAGTGACCATCATCCAGTTGTTTTCCACCCAACTCTCTAAGAGAATAATCAAGCAGCTCCTGTGAATCAACAGTTTTCGATGCAGCCCCCCGAAGTGCCCGCCAGGATACCCACTGCCCAGACTGAACAGCCCGGAGAACCTTAAGCATCGCAGCTTCAGCTCTATCAATATCTTCTTTTGTCCACGTGCAGAGCACATTAGATGTAAGCTCTGTGTGTTTATCAGTTGATGGTTTGGATATCTTTTGGGCTTGATGAAGCAGACGCATAATGAAACTGAAAAGATCCCCCAGAGTCACCAGCTGGCGATCAGAAAGTGCCCAATAAAGAGCAATTGTGTTCTGCAGCTGGGTTCTGATGGGGCTGCGGTGCGAAAAGTACAAAGCCAAGTGTACCCTGGAAAGCATGTCTACTGCGTTCTGATATGTGTCTGAGGTAAGTGCAAAGCTGCCAGCCCCGAACTTGTATCCCCATTCACCATACCAGGGGTGCCCATTTGTGACTGCATGCAGAAGCCTATACTCCATTCCATGTTTCTTGGATTTGTCCATGACAGTGACCTTCCTGCAATCATGAAATGATAGCCAGGTTGATGAGCGTTTTGGACAAAGATCAGTGCTTTCTCATAGCACCAGCAAATCATTCACCTGACACGTAGAACCTTGCACAAGCGATCCCAGAAGCTCATAATGTCATGGCCAGTAAGGAATTTTGAGCCCCCTTCACGTCCATTGACTCTGAGAAGGTGCCCGTAACCATTTGCATGCACCACAGCATGCAGCAAATGAGAGGAGTCATCCAGACGCAGGTATGCACACTCTTCAAAGTCCTCACCTTCCATATTAAAGTTGCATAACGCACACCTGGAGGAGGAATGTCAATTAGCAAAGAAGGCATGCAAAATAACACGACAATGTTTGTCCCACCTTGATTCTCCAGCGACCATGGGAGTCCCGCAGCGGAGGCAGCAGGTGCGCCGGCGGCCGGAAGGCTGGTTGCTGTCGTTCTCGATGATAAAATGGTATCGGTTCCCGCAGACAGGGTGGCCGCTCCATCCTACAACAAAACAAATGCATCAAGGAACAAGATTCCATTTGCTGATGCGCGTTGATGTGTGGTATGAGTCAATCATGGTTACGCACGGCCTACAGGGAAAGTAACAGCTTCGGCTTAACAATTTGGATGAAATCTTCCAGAAGATTGCGATTCAAACGGCAGATTGTCGCTTTGTCCGTTGTTCCATCATCGGCAATTTTAAATAAATCGCAACAAAAAATAGAAATGCGTTGGCTGGATTTTCAGTTGCGCTAAAAATTAAATCGAGACAAAAGCAGATCGACGGAAAATCGTAAAAGATGAGAAACGCTATTCCGACCAGCGAACGGCTCTCGTAAAAATTAATATAATATTTTTATATGCGAACGATTTATTTAAAAAAATAAAAGGAGAGGAAAGAAACTTACCCACGACTCTGCACTGGTCACAATAGACGGATCGCGATCGGAGCACATCCTCCTCCACGACGTTGAGCTCCACGGTGCCACCGCCACCGCCACCGTCCTCTCCCTCCTCCCCAACGGTCAACGACACCCTCCAGATCAGCAGATGCGGCGGTGCTGCCGCGGCCGCCGGGGAGAAGATGGAAGGTAGCGGGAGCAACCTCGCATGCTTCGCGAGGAACCCCCTCACCGCCTCCCTGAACGTACCCGCCGCGCCGATGTCTCCGACTGACGGGAACCCGGCGAAATCCTTGGCCACCACCTGCGCCTTCGCCCTCTTCAGCGGCCGCCCGTTTACCACCATCTCCCCTTTCGCCGTCGTCGGGTCCCTTCAGATCTGCCACCTCACCGTCGTCTTCCTCACCGTCGATTAACCAGACCGGAACTCGGGTTAGGGTTCGCGGCGGCGGCGGCGGCTCGGAGATAAAGAGGAGGAAGGTGATGGGGTCGATTCCGTGGAGGGGAAGCCCGATCCGATACGCGAGGTCTTCCTGGACCAGAGTGATCGGATGAGTCTCACATCACGTCAGCAAGTGTGGTGCACCGTGGGATGGTTGTATGTAAGTGGTGGAATGGACGCGTCAGGTCGGGGCAGTGAGTGCGCTAACCAGGGTTAGGCTCATGGTGGGGTCGGGTTGGTGGCTGGGTTCGAGGCGTCTTTCCGAAAAGAACGCGGAAGAAATGGGAGGGAATAAAGGCTCGGGGGCAGTACCGTCATTTCGCGCCCTCGTTTCCGGGGCGGTCGTGCGCAGTATACATCAATCCGTCCGCGTTCCGAGAAATTACAAGAATACCCTCGTCGGAGCTCGGAATTTCTTCGCAGATTTGGAAACGCGAACCGACCTATGGACCGTTGGTCTGTGGATGGACGAAAATGCCCGTCACAGTGCGAGGCGCGAACCCCTCTCCGGTTTCGCGCGCGCCATCGCCGGCCGTCCAGCCGAAACGGTCCAAAAAAAAACTTGTTGGGGTCCGGGTTCCACCCTCTCGCGTCGCGCCTAAATTTGGTTGGCCGCGTGGTTCGAGGGCGGCTGCTTTGACCGTTTTAGTACGGCGACCTGCGAATATTTTCAAGGATCGGATAAATAAACGGATAGGAGTAAGTTTTCCGTTGGACGGATTGGGTACCGAGTCGTTCGCTTGATCCGCGCATGTGGCGATCGTGATCTGAGTTCTCTAGACCGGGTTTAGAGGGAGCCTTGGGATTAACGGATAGACTGTTGGCTGGGTCGTCACTAGCCTGTCGGTGGGCCAGGCTTTCCATGGGTGTGTGCTGATCTTGGTGTCTACGTGTACTCGAGTGTTGCTGCGGCAAACTCATGCCGGATGATTCGATCATGAGATCTAACGGAAACGGATGCAGGTTGTGTACTCTTTGTTCAGACGGCCGACAATTAGCATGACCGTCAGGAGATTCAGGACTCGAAAACTGACCGTGCCAGATGCGTCGCGTTTAACCTCCCTGAAGCAAACAGGTGGAGCCGTGGAGCGACACCGTGACCCAACCCCCAAACCTTCTGCAGAAATCAAGCTCATAAGGAACACGACATACATGCAGACATCCATCAGCCGTAAGCCAGTAACCGATCATTTCTATTCATGTTCCGAATTAGGAGTCGCATCATTCATGCACCAATCCATGTATTTTGATAACGTGGCTTCTTGTTGCACTTCAACCATGCAGAATCCTCGTACAAATAAATGGCCCTACCTTCTACTCTCTATCTCTCTCTTCTCCCCTGGCCCTCAACCGCGAAGCTTCTCAAATCATCAGATCGCCACCAGATTAGAAGCTGCAGCGAATGGTTTCCCCAGATGGAGTGGTCAGTCATATGGCGACGTTCCAGACGGCTCCGTCGCCCTCGCCGCACGCCTGGTGGATGTGCCGCATCCTGTCCACCGACTTGCACACGCCGCTGCAGGACCAGTCGAACGACGCCACGCATACGTCCCCCGCGCGCTTCTTCCACTCGCAATCTGCCCAGAAAATTAAGGAGGCAAGAGTTTCAGCAACAATGTGTTCGTTCGGCAGTAGCGGAGAGTTGATCAATTGGAAGAACAGATGATTCGAGACCGACCTGGAGGCGTCGCGCAGCACATGCTCCGATCGTCGACGTGCTCGACCTCGAGGCCAAGCAGCCACGCGCCGAGGGAGACGTCCTCGTTCGCGAATCTATGCAGTATCGGCCTAGGCAATCACCGCGAAAGCACGTCAGAATATGATGAGAAGGCACGCCCGGCAAGGCGCACAAGATACAATCGCAAGTACTAACTAGTAACGCTTACTGGTTGATGGAGATGTAGGCGGCGAGATCCTTGGAGATGGCGTAGATTTGTCCCGTGGCGTGGCGGAAGTACTTGTTCCCCTCGTCGCCGAATTTCCAGTACTCTGGCTCATGGTACTTCACTCCTCTGCGACAGATAATAAACATGTTAAGATCAACTGAAACATATACTGCTGGAGTATGCGTTCGAGTTCTCCCTAAAACAAAACAAAAAAAAAAACACGAAATTTTGCTCACTTTTGCGACAGAACAGGCCCGGACTTCATGCAGCCGACGTACACCCTCGGGCGCGTTCGGTACTTCGCGAGCCTGCTCGTCAGCGTGCCCAGGTTGAGGTGGACGTCGTCGTCGACCTTGACGTAGAAGTCAGCGTCCCAGGTGGCGACGGCGGTGGCGAAGTAGATCCGCGTCTTGGACGACAGCTCGTGGTAGCCCTCGGCGTGGTCCAGCCGCAGGAAGTCCCGGGTCTCCGCCTCCTCGACGTCGAGCGCGCGGTCCAGCGCGCCGCCCGGCCTGCCGCTGTGCCCGATCACGAACCGGACCACGATCCCCTTCTCCTTCTGTAGCCTCCTCAGCTTCTCCGCTGCCATGCACGCACGCAGCGCGCGTGAAGAGCCAGCGGAGTGGGTGTCCAGCGAACGTTTCGGTGCAAGCGGAGTGGGTGTCCTACGTACCTCTGGGGACCCAGGTGTCGCGGAGCGAGTCGCGCCGCCTCTTGCTGCTGAAGGCCGTGTTGATGCCGATCACCACGAAGGCCTTCTGAGGCGGCCTGGCAACCAAGGCCGTGCTGGCGGAGCCGCTGCTCCTCGCGCGTTCCGCGGCCAGCTCCATCTCCAGAGTGGACACCACCTTGTCCAGCGACCTAGATAGCCCATGCATGCGAACCACAATTGCGTGAGCTCTTCGAATACAACACAAAGGCAACATGCAGTGCTTGATATATCTTAATAAGTTCGGAGACGTTCTATTATTAGAGGCCGAAAATGCTTACTGGATCGCTTGATGAGTCCTCGACACCTCGTTCATGAGATCCCTCGGATGGTTCTCTCCGAGCTTCTGCGAGAACTTAAAGAGACTCAGCAGCAGCACAACCATCGCAACGCGATCCATAATAAGTGGACCAGTTCGTAGGAAACATGCGAAATGAACACGCAAACTTACGCGCTTATTGTTCTCGCAGCCAGAAGCACGAGTGGCCTCCTTATTCGCGCCGTCCCTGCTCCCGGACGCCGGCGTCAGCGACACCTTGCCGCTGAAGAGCAGCCCCAGGACGAAGCTCGCGACGCACAGCACGGCGACGGCCTTCCTCGACAGCGGCGCCTTACCCCGCAGCGGCTTCTTCTCCAGCTGCGGCTGCGTCAGTGCCTGCGCGCACGGAAAATGCGTCACTTCACACAGGGACAAATCTCTCACAAACTCATCAGGCTATTAACTCGCGACACTTTCCGGCAGCAGCATACACACCATCATCGCACCAACTGGGAAGCACTGAGCTAGTGGCGAGTTGTGCCCAAGAGAGAACTGAGCTCGTAGGCAGCCGCAATGGCCTGGGCACTGGGCGGCCTGAGCGATTTTTATGTGCCGAGGCGCGAGCAAGGCGCCGGCTATCTGCCCGGGCCGCCGGCACCGCGCGCGATGGTTTCAGTTCGGGAGGTCGTTTCGTGTGAGCCGCCCCATGCCGACCGTGTGAGGCTTGCCGCCGGATAGCATCAGGACCGTCGATCTCGCGGTGCGTCTCGCAATCAAGAGCTGGCGTGGCCGGAAAATGCACGGAGAACAGGAGAAAACGGGTGTTGCAGAGCAAGCAAAGCTGGCCGGCGGCGATTTGCCTGGCTCGGTTTCCCATTTTTGCGTGGAAAGTTTTACTGAAGCCACTGCACTTCATCTATAATTAGTTGCCTTACTTGACAAGGTGCTGATGCAAACACCGCATCAATTGGCATGAGAAACATGAGCATCATTTACAGGTACAACCCAGAATTTATAGCAGTTAAAATCATTTAGTTGTACTCAAGCTGAAAGTTAAAGCATTGCTCCAAAAATACATTATGGCAGAATTTGAGCCATTGATGACACATTGAAAAAGGCACATTTGCACCATCACTCCCCTTTTCTCCTCATAGGTACTCCTACATCTTTGAGAGAGATTTCTTATTTAACAAATGTCATTGCTTCCTTCCATGGCCTTTTCTGATTCAAAATTCACTATATGGTTCAAAAATCATTTTTTATTTCTTACTTGACTCTTTCATTAGTTTCACCAACGGTGTTAAGCAGGGGACAAATAACAATTTTATCCTAGGTTTGTATTTGTTTCATTTTGAGTATTGTTTTTCTCTTTTTGCATGATTTACTAATATGATAATTGCGCAAAATGCAACAAATACAATGCACAAGGGTAAAATGGTCTTTTTAGTCCTCACTTAACAATGTTAGAAAGTAAAACTGACAAGCAAAATTGATGAAAAAATAAAATAAGAAATCAAAAATGAATTTTAGATTATACAGGGAAGTTTAAATCAGAAAAGGCCATGAAGGAAAGTGATGACCTTTTTAGACCAAATATGAAATTCTCTCTAAATCTTTTGATTGGCACACCAAGCAAATGGGTTTTCATCCCGGTTTGCCTCAGACCGTTGCTTGCTGGTTTGCTACTGTACAAACCATGCTGAAACAGTATATGCTTTGTCAAGATAGATAAATGGATCAGGATCCCATGGACATCATCAATAGAACGTCGCAAATAACCAAACATCCAACCTCAACGACAGTTATTGAAACCCAGTACCTCAGCTGTACAATTTGCCGTGAACCATTTAGATAGTTGAGACAATTGATATTTTGATAATTACACTGCAATCAGTTAGCTCAGAATATTACCAAAAGAAAAAAACAACCTTGATAATAACATTTAGGAGCATGCCGGACCATGGATTTCCAGCTACTAAATCTAACAATTTGACAAAGTAGAAAACTAGAAATCCTCTTTACTCATATGATCATAGAAGAACAACATAAAAGTGCCTTTAATCAAATGGAGGAAGCATCAAACATACAAACAACATCCAGCAGCAAGACTTATCATTACTTTCTGTTCTCAGCATATACTTCTCTTGTTGAAGGATTCCATTGTCAAGTTAGCAGTGAAGGCTGGTATGGAGTTCCACTTCCTTATGAAAATTTCAACCTGCAAAACGTGGTCAGATCTGATGAATTCCAACTCAGTACCAAACTAAAAAAAAAAAAACTGTTGCAATGTAACAATGCAAAACTGCCCGCCAGAGGTAAAACAAGTGCTTCTATCAGATAATACTAAAAAAAAACTGTTGCAATGTAACAATGCCAAATTGCCAGCCAGAAGTAAAAGAAGTGCTTCTATCAGATAATTAGCCCCAATGCATTTATTTAGAACCCTATCAGCATTCTCACAACTACGAAAACTAGTACTGTAACGATTTAATTCATGTACTCAACATTGCACCTGACATAGCTCACTTAAGTGCAGCATCAAATACTTTTAGAACATGCATATTTATCTAATCAACTTAATCCTATTCATATCTCAAAATTTTGAAACCTTAATGTCATATTTTTACTCGCAATTTAGTGAGACATACAAACTTTACTCGCAATTTAGTGAGACATACAAACTCTAAAGAGTCTACAATAGAAAACAAATATTGTAAGAATGCAAAGATGGCTAGAATAATCTTGAGGACAAAAATATTGGAAAATGGGTAGCCAAACTATTGATCTCAACCACCATAATCAGTACAAACTCTGAATAGAGGATGATTGCATTTAACTGGAAGGCATTCATAGTGTTTGGAAAATGTGGTCACCAAACTCCTGATCCCAACCAGCAGTTACATGCAATCAGCCAGCTAATATTACCTGTTGCGCAATTTCGTGTTGAGATGTGTAGTCATTGACCTGTATAATGAGTAACATCAAATAATGTTCCATTAAACATAGAAGAATAATAATACTCCAACAGTGCAACGGTCATACCACAATATTCGTGCTTCCTGATTCGTAGTCAAACTCAAGCTTTTCATCATCACTTTGGGCATAAACTGATTGCAGAATAAAACGTGTAACTGGGATCCCATTTGACTGCTGCTGATCATTCATCACTATCTGAAACAATGAAACAAGGAAAGGTTATGACAAACTAAACTTTATGTTATAAAATTATATGAAATTAGAACAAATAATTGAATAACAAGGAATATCATACAACACAAATGGAACCAGAATTGCAATGAGCACATGTGTATTAAGTTTACTGAAATGGACATCACATACACAAAGATCAAGGAACATTAAAGATTTCCTCCATAAGAATATTATGATAACGTTAGAATACAAAGATGGAGTCTGTTTGAACCTCCCGTTCAAAAGCATATTGCTTATTAGCTTACCACTGATGTTGGATATTAAACTACACGTATCGATTAAGCAGGTTTCAATAACAGCAAATCACACCTGACCTAAAGCTAAAGGGAAGCTTCAAACAAGATGAAACCATTACACATTTGATCCTATCAAAGAAAAGTGCATAGAAAACTCTAGTAACTAGAACAACAATACATATTAAAGATGCTAAAACATTGTGCTAATGTTACCTTGTAACCAAAAAGCGAGCAGCAGGCTTTCCGGAAGACAGAGATCCTCTCTGCAAACACTGCCTTGTATCTGCTTTCAATGAAGTGTTATAATATCCAATAATATCCAACAGAAGGTGCCAAAAAAAAAAAGCCAGAAACAATGAGCTGCATACCTTTCTTCACGTTTCTCAAGCGTAGCAATTTGGTTCTTAAGCTGTGCTAGTTTCTCAGCAATATTTGCATCTAACACAGTTCCAGCATCTGCATATAAATAAATCTCAAGAAAATGTACATGGAATTGAGCATAAAAATGTGTGTTATTAAAAGATGGTTCCCCGAGTAAAAATACACACTCCCTCTGTTTTTTATTGATGACATTAGGACAAAAACAACAGCTGAAAATTGAACTGATCATCATAAAAAGAGAGCACTATATTGTAACTTTAGTTAGTCTATGACTTTGAAAGTAAACAGTTTATTGAATTTTGTAGATAGGGAACGAACAGAAGTAATATGGGAAGTTTACATTCCTGCAAAGCTGAAATTAACAAAAATTGAAATCCATTTGACAAGAGAGTTTTTTAGAAAGAAAGAACAGAATGTTATCGGAGAATATAACTGGAAGAACTGTAATCAAACAATGAATTCAAGCATCTGAACCAAGAAGGGTACAAAAATGATAGGACTACCAACCAGCTTGTCCTTTCAGTTCTTCAACTGCTTGCAGCCTTTCCTTTGTTTTCTTTAGTTCAGCCTGTAATGCTTCTATTGTCTGCTTTGCTTCACCTTCCACAGCAAGAGTATTTACCATACGCAGCACTTTTGTGCTTGACGCAGAATAATCTCCATGACCTAGCTGTCAATTATGATAGGAACTTTCAAGCTAAGGGGAGAAACGTACATAGGAAAGAATAATTCAAGTTAAAATAGCACTAACTGTACTATCTTCATGGTGTGCTTTTAATATTTACACATTCAAATCAACTATGTTGCTGAAGATGCTATGTCTATTTATGTGCTGGGTTTTACAGGGGCACCACTCATAGAAGCATGCTTTCAGTAGAATAAGAAATATACGCTAGCTCATATGCAAATAAGGCAGCTACAGGCAAGAAATTGCCCCACTGCGCATACAGCAAAAGATAAGAGAATCATTTCAAGCTGACCTGACAATATTAGAGATCCCCTTTTAAGGATCCCTAGAATCATTCTACATTGTGTATAGCTTCCTTTCTATATTTATATATTTTATTCAGGAGCCTGCCTTACTATTTCCATTTTTTATAATTTTTTTT